>CM076580.1:1159644281-1159786556 GCA_034641835.2 Pinus albicaulis | reverse complement strand
TACATTAGCAGGTAAAAAGTACTTTTCATTTTTGGATGGTTTTAGTGGCTATAATCAAATTCAGGTAGCACCTGAAGATCAAGATAAGACCACATTTACTTGTCCATGGGGAACTTTTGCCTACCGAGTGCTTCCTTTTGGGTTATGTAATGCACATACAACATTCCAAAGAGCAGTACTAGGAATTTTTTCTGATCTAATCCATGATTGTGTAGAGGTTTATATGGATGATTTTACAGTTTATGGTAATTCATTTGAAGAGGCATTAGAAAATTTGGAAAAAGTTCTTATAAGATGTAAAGAAACAAAACTTTCATTAAGCCATGAAAAATGCTTTATGATGTTTACTGAAGGGATTGTTTTGGGGCATCATATTTCAGGAGATGGGATTAAGGTCGATAGATCAAAAGTTGAAGGCATCTCCAAGTTACCTATTACAAATTGTCAAAGAGATAGCATCTCCACTCTTCAAATTGCTTACAAAAGACTGTGAATTTAAATGGGATCCTGATTGTCAATCAGCCTTTGAAACTTTGAAAACAAGAATATCTGAAGCACCTATCTTGAGAGGACCAAATTGGAAACTCCCTTTCCATATTTCTACAGATGCTTTAGATACAGCTCTAGGAGCTGTGTTGGGTCAAAAAGATTTAGTTCCATATGCCATTTATTATACCGGTAAAAATTTGACTCCCACAGAGTTGAACTATACTGTCACTGAAAAATAGTTTTTAGCTGTTGTTCATGCAATTAATAAGTTTGGACATTACATAACAAGCTATGAAACTTTTATTCATACTAACCATTCTGCAATTAGATATTTAATGAACAAACCTGTTACTAATGGCAGAGTGACAAGATGGCTCTTACTTTTACAAGAATTCAATATTACTATGTTGGATAGACCAGGAAAACAAAATACAGTAGCTGATTTCTTGTCTAGGATTCAGAATACTAAAGAAGATTCTCCTGTAGAGGATAAGTTTCCTGATGAATACTTGTTTGCAGTAACTATTAAGACTCCTTGGTATGCAGATATTGCTAACTATTTGGTTACAGGGAAACTACCTTCACATTTATTTCCAAGTGAAAAACGAAAAATTATTCAGGAGAGTTCAAAATATTCATGGATTTCTAACGAATTGTTTAAAACAGGGCCAGATCTTGTGATCAGAAGATGTGTCAGGGAAGATGAAATGCCCGATATTCTTAAGGCATGTCATGATGAACCATGCGGCGGACACTTTGCAGACAAAAGGACGGCCTATAAAATCCTTTCTTTGGGATATTATTGGCCTTCCCTCTTCAAAGATGCAAAACAATATGTCAAAAGGTGTGATAGCTGCCAAAGAGTAGGGGAAACCTACCCTTTCAAATGAAATGCCATTGCAAACACAGGTACTCATTGAACCCTTTGAAAAATGGGCTTTAGATTTCATTGGACCTATTAATCCACCATCTAAGCAAAAGAAGTATATATTGGTTTGCACTGATTATGTTACTAAATGGGTAGAAGCTAAAGCATTAGTATCTGCTACTGAAAATTCAGTTGTTCATTTTATTTATGAGGATATTTTTACTCGCTTTGGTGTTCCAAGAGAAATTGTGACAGATCAGGGAAGCCAATTCACATCCAACTTGGTGGAGAAGTTGATGGAAGAATACAAAATCAAGCACAGAAGATCTACTCCTTACCATTCGCAAGAAAATGGTCAAGTGGAGTCTACAAACAAAGTTCTTGAAAGTACCATCACCAAAACTGTTCATCTGCATAGAAGAGAATGGGCAAAAAGGCTTTCTGAAGCCTTGTGGGCCTACAGAACTACATGGAGAAATACAACAGGACATTCTCCCTATGAACTTGTTTTTGGGAAAGAAGTCCTGCTCCCCATTGAGTTCCAAGTCAAGACCTTCAAGATAGCAGTTCAGTTGGGGATGGACTTATCAGAAGCCCAAAAGCATAGAATGGAGCAGTTGAACGAGCTAGATGAGATCAAACAAGAAGAAATTTTAAGAACTGATCTAGTTCAATATCAAAGAGCTAAATGGCATGACAAGTACATCAAAGAGAAGAAGTTTCAAGAAGAAGATTGGGCATTGTTATTTGATTCCAAGTTTAAATATTTTCAAGGAAAATTTCAGACTCATTGGCTTGGGCCATATGAGATTGACAAGATATTTAGCAATGGAGCGGTAAGAATCAAGACCATTGATGAGTTTCAAACTCCTCTTATTGTGAATGGCCACAGATTGAAAGTTTTGCATAAGCCACTCTCAAAAGAGGAATTTTTCAAAATGTTTCAAGAAAATTCTGCAATCAGGCTGGTACAGAAGAATTTTTCTTCTCCACCAGCCTAGCTTTTGTTCTTTTCAGTTAAAAAAAATAAAAAATAAAATTGTATAAGCCTGAAAACCAATCACTGATTGGCAGTCTTATACAGAAAATGTAGGGTGAAAATCAGGAACACCTGACACCCTATATTTTCCAAAAAAAAAAAATCTCTCTTTCATTTCACAAGTTTTGTGACCACCCACTCCATTCCATTCCACTTCATTTCACTCCACTTCAATCAAAAGCCCAAAACCATAGAATGGAGCAGTTGAATGAGCTAGATGAGATCAGACAAGAGGCAATTCTAAGAACCGATCTAGTTCAATATCAAAGAGCTAAATGGCATGACAAGTATATCAAAGAGAAGAAGTTTCAAGAAGGAGATTGGGCATTGTTATTTGATTCCAAGTTTAAAGATTTTCAAGGAAAATTTCAGACTCATTGGCTTGGGCCATATGAGATTGACAAGATCTTTAGCAATGGAGCGGTAAGAATCAAGACCATTGATGATTTTCAAACTCCTCTTATTGTGAATGGCCATAGATTGAAAGTTTATCATAAGCCACTCTCAAAAGAGGATTTTGTCAAAATGTTTCAAGAAAGTTCTGCAATCAGGCTGGTACAGAAGAATTCTTCTTCTCCACCAGCCTAGCTTTTGTTCTTTTCAGTTTCTAAAAAAAAATAAAAAATGGTATAAGCCTGAAAACCAATCACTGATTGGCAGTCTTATACAGAAAATATAGGGTGAAAATCAGGAACACCTGACACTCTATATTTTCCAAAAAAAAATCTCTCCCTCAGTTCACAAGTTTTATGATCATCCACTCCATTCCATTCCACTTCATTTCACTTCATTTCACTTCAATTCATTCCATTCCACTTCATTTTATCCATTTCATCAATAAAATTCTTTTTCATGACCATTTCCATCTGTTCATTTGCCATCTTTTCATCTCCATTCGTCCAAATAATAGCTGTGTCAGTTTCCGCCGCTGACTCCAGTTTCCGCAGCCAGAAGCAGATTCCGCAGCTACAACTCTGTTTTCAAAAAAAAAAAAATGTACAGCCAGATGTTATTTCCATAATCATGAAATAAAATGCAGGTGAGAGGATCAAAAATGAAGACATGGAGCATTCAAGACACCAATAAAGAGTAACCAGTTGAAGACCAAGGAAAAAGGCAAAGATTCCAAAGGTATGAATAAAATTTATTTCAAATAGCATTGAAAAACACATTTTTATATAGTTCTGAACCATAAGCTCTATCCATTATGTGCAATGATTATATCGACAATTCCGTAACCTTTCACGATCTCCATGTTATCCTCTCGCATTCATTCTCAAACGGTTCCATCATTAAACCCCCTATCTTCACTCATGTTCCAATATTCCACCGGTGACAATGAGACGTATTTGATTTGACCACAGACTCTTACAGCCGCATAAACCCATAACCGTTGTTTAAATGTGCTCACATTTATTTCGCAGCCACCATTTCAAAACACTGCCGGATGTGTTATACTCTGTTAACCTCACAGCCGTATCTCTGTCGTGTTCACGAAAACCCCTCTCTGTTTTGCTCACTCCATTCCGTTCTCTACTACGCTATAGTCTGTATACCACTCTCTGACATTTACCCACAGTCATTGTGCTCATCTCTGTGCATTCAGCCATTCTATTTCCATTGAACCCTCACGCAGGCAAATCTTTGAAGAGCAAAAAAAAAAATGGGTAAATTACTAAGAGCAGAACCGGAAGGACCTAAGTTCATGGAGGGATATCCGCAAGTAAGGGATATATTGAAGAAAGCAAATTGGCTGCGGTTTATCCAGAAATTCATAGGTTATCATAAAGAAGTGACAAAGGCATTCACAAGGTTGTTTAATGGCTTGGAAGTAGAAATTGGAGACCTTAAGTTTGCGGTCAATGAAGCATCTATAGCAACAGCCACGGAACTTCTTCAAGAGGGTGAGCGTTGGTTTAAGAATAAAAGCATCAGTGATGAAGCATGGAGAACAATCTTACGAAACAAAGGTATGGACATAACTGTTTTTAAAAGAGGAATTCTTGTTCATGCATTGAAAGAGGAATGGGCTACTTTGCTACTAGTTGTTTAGAAATTCATTACATGTGAAGGCCATTTTGGGTCTATGTATATGTACCATACCAAGTTGCTGATGAATTTTCTAGATAATCAAACTCTCAATATCCCATATTTTCTATTCAATAGTTTGAAGAAAATGTCTGTGACTGTTCAGAAACATTTAGGAGATGTAGAGCCACATCTATATCACCACGGTCTTGTAAAAATTTTGATTGAAAAAGAGTTAAAGGAAAAGAAAGACACATGGGAACAATTTCTGGTTAGAAATTTCTTTGAGGAACCTCAGGAAATTCCTGAAGGTAGTACAACAAGAAGGAGTAGAAGAAAAATAATAAATGAAGAAACTCAAATTACTCCTACTCAAGAAATTCCTGAAGGTAGCACAGCAAGAAGAAGTAGGAGAAAAAGAACAATTGATGAAATTCAAAATACTCCTACTACTACAATTGAAAGAACTGATAGGGAAGAGAGACTGTCAAAGAGGAAGAAGAAATAAATCAAGGGTAAGAAGCCAATAACACCAAAAGAGAGGAAAACTATTGAGGCTATACATCAAACTCCTTCTTCTGAAGAAGAAGATCATCAAGTGTTATCTGAAAGATTAGTTTATCTTCAAAAACAGTCATCTATGGCCAAGAAGACAGAGAAAGGAAAACAAAAACAAAAGGATAGTGTACCACAGCGTGTGAGAAGAAGCAGAAGACTTAAGGGGAAATTGAGGAAAACGCAGATAAAGGGTCCTGATTTCATTGATTTGGGAGAGGAAAAATCTGAACAGTCCCCAGCTGACCATAGTCCATCTCAATCAGTTAGTGAACCTGGTTCATTTCATTCTCAGTCAGACATTGAACATAGTCCATCCCATTCTCAACAAGATGTTGATGTGAACCCTTCCCAGCCAGATTTTGAAGATAACTCTCCTTCACGGCATTTTGGGGACAGCCCAATAAAAATGACACCTGAAGTAGACCCCAAGCAGCAGGAAGTTTATGATTATATAGAATCTTTGGAAAAGGCAGCTACAGGTCCTAGTACTTCGTCCATCCAGCCTCACACAGTACAGGATGATTTATTCCAATCACTAAAATAGGAAATCTTTGAGCTAGAGCTTTTGAATAGACACATCAAAAATGAAAATGAGACATTGAAGGAACAAGGAAAATTAGACAAAATCATTCATGATAATACCATGCTACATCTGGGAATATGGCAGAAGAAGAACAAGAAATTGAAAAGGAAATGCCAAAAGTTAAGCAGAGCATTGGTTAATATCAAATTTAGATGCCTAATGAAGAAGCCTAGGATGTTGGCAGCACCAAGGAAGAAGAGGAGAGGTTTGGATGTACTGGCTGAAGTGTCAAGGCATATGAACTGAGGAAGGATTATCAAAATTTTGGTTGCATGAGGACATGAAACACCTTCACAGTGGGGGTATGTTGAGTCTCAAATCTGCATCTTTTCCATACACTTTTCTATACCTTTTTCACTCACCTGAACCTCCCAAGTTGTCAATATCATTGTATATTAATTGCAAAAGGGCATCTAACATGGTTTTTAACTATATTTTTGTGTCTGCTATTTGATTTAGATTTTGTTCACTTAGCTGCGGAATCTTGCCACTTTCCGCAGCGGCTGCAACTTTCCGCAACCATTTTGTGAAACTCTATGTTACAGGTGTCTACAGGGAAAACAAGCCACATGGGCAAGTCAGAAATGATGTGGACATGGTTCGTGTCCTATTGGCTCGAGCAAACTCATCTAAAGAAGTCGCGGTCAAAGGTGTCCACATGGAAGTCAACCATAGAGTCTCACGGTGACAGGACTCTATTCTGTGTCACATGAAGGTTCATATGGCCGTTTCTGAGTTGCGGAGGACAAGTCGACATCTATACATGGCTCCATAGTCAAATTCAAACATCCACTCCCCATAGATTTACTTTGCAATACGGCCATGATCCTAGATCCGTGGACGTAATGGTCTACGTGTTCTCCACCAGCATAAACTTTAGGAATTAGTTATGTTTCTTTTGTTATAAATAACGCGTTTGCATACACATATGGAGTTAGTCTCGATTAGTCTCTGTTATCTTTTATTAAGTCTGCTCTGTAATGTAATTACGCTGCACTTGTGCCGTAATACCACCTTACTGTTATGACTGCATTTTAATATAAGAAGACTCTATTTTCCAACGTAATTCGTACTTGAAGATTGTTGCCAAGGCTGGTGTAGAGGGCCCCTGCACTTGCCAAGGTTTTGTGCATTATTGTATAGTTCTTATTTTATTTCTTTAAAGCTCATTGTGCCATAATCCATTCACATGTTTATACATTGCATCTCTCATGGTATATATGCTTCATTTTTGTTTATAAACTTTCATGCTTTCCATTTCACTTCTGTCTTTCATGTTTTATGTTATTGATTACTGATCAGTGTTCTTGTTTCAGGTTATAGATAGGCAGCCCGGGCATTTGCATAACTTTTTGACTAATGACATGGAATTAACATTATTCTGCTGCTAATTTGATTTTCTTAGTTTCTGTTTAATTTCAGTACTGCTTTGTTCATTTCAGTTTTGCTCATTTGCTTCAGTAGTTAAATTTAGATATATTAAACTGCTCATAACATCTTCAGTTGCCTCCGAAAGCCACAGCTGGACTGATGGTGAGGGATTGTATTATGAAATGTGTAGTTTGGTATTAGTTTCCTTTATGCAAATTTAGATATATTAAATTGTGCATGACATCTTCAGTTACCTCCGAAAGCCACAGCTGGACTGATGGTGAGGGATTGTATTATGAAATGTGTAGTTTGGTATTAGTTTCCTTTCTGCAAATTTAGATATATTAAATTGTGCATGACATCTTCAGTTACCTCCGAAAGCCACAGCTGGACTGATGGTCAAGGATTGAATTATGAATGTATGGTTTGATATTAGTTTACTTTCTGCAAGTTAGATATCAGTTACTCAAGTTGTTTATGGTTACTTCCGAAAATCATAGTTGGACTAATGATGAGGGATCAGAAGACAAGTTGATGTAATCTGATTTAGATTTACTTTATTGCAATTTTGGATTTCTTTCAGCATAATTTATTTTGTGTTTAGACAGCAGCAAGAATAGTTTGGTTTTATGCTCATTAGTTCACTGTTTTGATTTATTAGATTAGCAGCACCTTTTCATTTCAGTAGCACATTTTCATTTCCTTTCAAGTTTTGTCATTGTAAATTTCAAATTCCTTTTTAAGTTTCAAGTTGGTAAATCATTATAGAGGATATCATTTCCTTGAACAAACATAACCATACTTGCTTTTCATTTTAGAATTTCCATTTCATCTTAGAAAACCAAAAACGACAAAAAGTTAAGAAATAGGTTATCTTGCACATATAGTGCGCCGCACTTCATCAGCTTACGAATCCCGGATTGACAAATTAAATGCAACAATTTAGGACACACTAAATTGACCAAGCAGCCATAAATCTTGCCTTGTACTTCTCCACACTCCCATCGGTTTGTCTACTTCACTTTGTAGACCCATCTGAACTACCAGTTTCCCTTCCGGCCTTGGGACAATCTCCCATGCTGCCCCATTTCGACAATTGAATCATACTATTCCACCATGGCATCTACCCATGCGGGATCTCACGGCTTCCTCGAAGAAGTATGGCTCTTGTCCGACACTTGCTCACAAGAGCCATGTATCCGGTGTACGATCGTCACTGCTGTTTGCGGCTTGTGATGTAGGTGCTCCTACAACCTTCTCTGCATCTTGAGCCAGTCGCTCAGCTTCTGTAGTGCGCTTCCGCCCTCTGATGGTTGGTACTGCTTCAGTGGTCTCTTCCACTCCATGAACCTCATCTTGTGGCTGATCCACATCCTGAGACTCATCCTTAGGAACTAATAGCTCCTCATTTGCATGCAAGTGTGGCTCCCTCTCAAGCGAACACTTCATGGCTTTCTCCTCATGAAATTTGATATCCCGTCGCACAACAGTCTTGCGATTGTCTGGAAAATACACACGATAATTGTGGGGCATATCATTGTACCCCACAAATATCCCAACCTCCGCAGTCGGCTCTAGCTTCTTCCTGGCATCCTTCTTCACATGAATGTAAACAGGTGAACCAAAAATCCTCAAATGGGAAATATCGGGCTTCTTACCAGAAAACGCCTCCTCGGGTGTACTCATGCCAAGTATCCTGTGAGGACAACGGTTCTGCACATATACTGCAGTATTGCATGCCTCAGCCCATAAGTGTATGGGAAGGCCCTGATCATGCAACATCGCCCGTGCAGCACCCATGATCGTTCTGTTCTTTCGCTCAGCGACTCCATTCTACTATGGGTTATAAGGCACTATGAGCTCTCTTCGAATTCCTTCTGCGCTGCAAAAGTCCTTGAATTCACTGGAGATGAATTCACCACCATTGTCACTCCTAAGAGCCTTCACCTACTTCCCCTATTCTTTCTCAACCAGTTCCTTGAACTCACAGAACTTTGAGTATGTCTCGCTCTTCTTCTGCATGAAGAAGATCCAGCACTTCCGAGAAAAATTATCAACAAATATCACATAGTACCTGTGCTTTGCTGTCGAAGCTACTGAGAAAGGTCCACACACGTCTGTGTGAATTCTCTCAAGGATCGTCATGGCGCGACTATCCTTCTCGTGAAAGGTGGCTTTCACAAATTTTCCCAAGGTACATCCCTTGCACTGATCTGACTGCGCAAGAGTACCCTTAGGAAGCCCAGTAGAAATCTGTTGCATTATCTTCAAAGCTCCATGGTGAAGGTGGCCCAATCTTCGGTGCCACAACTCGCCATCATCCCGGCTCACCACTCCTTCTGCCTTGCCTGCCATTGCTGCGCAGCCATCTACCTGAAATTGATAAAGGTTCTTAACTCGAACCCCTATCCTCTAGGTCTCACCAGTTGCCTTACTGCGCAGGAAAGCCTTTCCCTCGCTAAAGACAACATCATATCCCTTGTCTTCTAACATCGCCACAGAGATAAGATTCTTCTTCAATCCTGGAACATACATCACTTCCTTCAATACGAAGGGTTTACCAGACTCCCTCTCAAAGGAAATGGTACCGATACCGGTCGCACTGTATCTACCATCATCGCCCATCTCGATGTGCACTCCAAGATCTTTCTCATCCAGATCAGTAAACAAATCTCGATCTCTTGTCATGTGAAAAGACGCACCACTATCCAGAAACCACACTGAACCCATCACACTTGAGACCAAGCATGCGATCAGTGAAAAATCCAGCTCAAACTGCGAGGCTAAGGCCTCTCCAGCTGCAGATCCAGCAGCCTGCTTATTTTTCTTCTTCTATGGACAACTAGTGGCATAATGTCCGTGTTGGTGACAATGAAATCACTTCACCTTGGACATGTCTTGCTTCTTGCCTTTTGCACCGGATTGAGAAGCTTTCTTGCTCTTCCCCTTCTTTTCTTTGGAAGCCAAAGCGCAATTCTCTTCATCAGAGTTCTTTGATGAAGATCCATCCCTTGTACTTCGCCTTATCTCCTCTTGCACAAGATCTGACCAAAGTCGCTCCCATCCTGGCAATTTCTCCCGACCATTGACAGAGTCCTGATAGGAGTGCCAACTCTTCGGAAGCCCTAGGAGAGCCAAGCTCACCAAGTCCTCATCATCAAAAGTAACCCCCACACTTCCCAGCTCATCCTTGCATTGGATGAACTTCGTGAGGTACTTGGGCATACTGTCGCCTCTCTCCATTTTTATGTTTTTGAGTCTATCCTTGAGTGCCAACTTCCTCTGATCGCTCATGCTTTGGAATAAATCTGTCAATGCTTTCCCCATCAATAATGGAGAATCATTACCATGAAGGCTGGACACTATGTGATCCTTTACACCTTCCAATATAATTCTTTGACACTTTGCTGTCTTCTTTTGCCATGCGTCAAGTGCGGCAACATCGCTAGAAGCAGGTTTTGGAATTTCTTCATCTATGAACTCCTTCAACCCATTGTCATCCAACACCGCCTCCATCCTGTCCTTCTATGCAATATAATTCGAGATGCCCTCAAGGGCATACTCCAATAGTAATCCGTTGAAAGACATATCAATTTCGACACCAAGAAAACACTGCTGCAAATTCGAATTCCACCAGCTCAAAACTCAACCGCTTCAATGTTTTGAAATTGCTCCAACCAGTCAATATCCCTGCGATACCATGTAGAAATTTGAATAAACATTATATTATTCAGGGATTATCTGATCACACACTATTTTAGCTTCATGCATAATACATAATATCTTCTACCATTGATCATTAATTGCGGAAATATAAACAATCACATGCGCACATTAAAACCATAAACAATCACACATATGAACACAGTATTTTATGGGAAAGCTTAAAGTTGAAAACCCCCAACTATCTGTATATTATATGTCATAGAGATCATGTAACAATCATTGTACAAAGCTCCTCACAAGCTCTCAGTACAATCTCCAATCGCTACACACTACTCAAGCTCAGATCTAGCAAAACACATGCTCCAATATTTTCCACCTGTTAGCCTGCCTCTACTGTGCAATCCTTGATGAATATTGGCCCTGACTGAGTTCGAATCCACCTGGTATGCACTGCGCAATCCTCATTGGCATCTCCATCAATGTGTGGTGCAAACTCATGCACCAGTATAATCACAACTGATAGTCACACTTGCTCTTTCACCTACCTCTCCACTGGTCTCCACTAAAACTGTCCATGCACTGAAGTTAACTGATGTATTCTTTAGTTGATTAATGAGTTAATAATTGGTGAATTAATTAATAATTAATTCACACCACTCTCACTAGTGTATCAATTAGTTAGACTAGATACAACTAGCTCAACTATGTTTAATTGAGTTAAACTGAATACAACTCCACTAACTCCTCAATCAACTCCACCAAACTCTGTCACATGAGTTCTAATTGAAGTATCCATGCAATAGATCCACATAACCCTCAGGAATAGCGTAATTCCTTCTGTCAGTTGTTGTGCCACATCTGTGCACTTAACTGAAGTGCTCCAAGAGGATAAGATAATGTTTAGAGTCCAAATATTATTAAGAGCTAATAATATTCGACATATCTATTTTTAGATTGGCAATCTAAAAATAGATTTCGCATGATTTGTCTAAAAAATAGAAGTCCATATATTTTTTCCGACCCGACCAACCATCCACAAATAGCATCCTACAACTCATAGAACATGATCCATATGTCTAAAAATAGACTTTGCGCCAAAAATAGCCTACGGGCCCACTTAGTGAAGGCGACTTCTTTCCACTAAGCTCATCATCTTGTTGCATTCTCAACAATAACCCCAACTTTGACACAACCACCTAATGATGATCCTAGACCTCCTAACACTGCCTCTTCAACCCTTGGCAGATAGACACTAGTACAATTTTTACAATAATGTATTTACAATGACTAAGTACAATGATACCTTTACAATGATTGTATGCAGTGCTGCCCACTTGAAGACTTCATATGATGAACTTCTTGCTGCTGTTATGAACCTTGGATGCTTCTCTTTTCATGCTACCCTCTGCTGCACCTTGCTTTGCTTTTCTACCGTAGAAAGTATGGTCCTTTGCAACCCTTGACAACACATGATCTAGCTTTTTATTGCCTTCTAGGAGCTCGATATTGAATCTAGTGTATCTCTATCATTTCAAATCCTCAATATTTGATTTTTAGTCCTGTAGTAGTCCTCTGAGTCATCTTTCCAATGCCACAGGTCTGACCACATTTGGATTCTTGAAGAGAGAGTTATACCCAATCTCTCACAATGCCCTAATTATGGACTGTTTCAGAAGAGCGTACTTGTATGGCGTGCCACGTGTCACTGTTTCTTCATTTGTTTATGAAATTGATAGAGAGAAAATTATAGGTTGTGCACTATCTGTCACTTTTTACGGCATTCCAATCTGATACTCAAAGAGAGAGTTGTGATGATTTTACCAAGGTCACTTCTTTGAGATGAATTTCAAGAGCCTACAAAAACCCTTACTTCCACAGATCATATCTCCAAAAATATTGCGCAAATTTATCTGAAATTTTTATTGCAACTTCCTTAGGATTTCGGCTTCACCTCATAAAAATTTCAGCTTCTGATCCTTTGTAGAAAAAAAGTTAGAGCGAAAATTCCACGATCATCTGTTTTAGATGGCCGAATCCCTTGCCTAAGGAGGAAATGAATATCACAATATATATGAATGCTTAAGTTGAGAGGGGCTTCAACAAGTGAACGTGGGAGAGATTTTAGGAGCATAAAAAATATTAATTATGACTTTTCAATGACCCATGCCCCAACCCCATGGGGTTTTAGCCCACTAACTGGGGTACAAACTTCAAACATGAATATCTCACAAATCGTGAAGAATTACATGGCGTGCCATATATCAACGGAAACATCTCGACAAGTAGAAACCATAAAAAGCATTATTGACCCAGAATATATTAATTTGGTAGGTCAAAATTCCCATGCAATATTGGGTTAGTCCCTGGTGCTGCTTGGGTTGACATCAATGACAACTGCTGATCAACATGCATGAGTTTGGACAATAAATGAAAGGAAAACAAGTTTATGGGGATGTTTTTTAGGACAAAAAAGACTTTTAGCCGGAAATAGTGTAAGGCCTTAGTCTTGAATGGCTTCAGGCATATCCATCGCGTTATTAACTTGGTGGTCACTGATTGGAATTGATAGATATTATGTAAGTTTGATGGATAGAAGAGCTATTTTTGGAGTGATTTGGCTTGCTAACAAGGTGCACCACAAACATTTCAAATTCCCTTGCTCATATATTGGGCACCTTGCAAAGGCTTTGCAGCTTGCATTAGTTGGTCAAACCAAAAGAATTTTTGAAAATAATTTGGTGAGGAAATGAAAAGAGGGTTGTTGTAAGCAACATCATTTGTAGAAACACACTATGCATGACAAAGAAAATGACATAAATAACTTGAATGGCTTGTATAGAATTGGGTGCTTGGGTTGTATGCAGACCCAAGGAGTTGGATGTTACCCACTTGAGGGTTGCAACAGATAGTGGAATCATCTTTGGACACAATCATTTGTAGAGCATAATTATGGGATGCACTTATTTGGTTCACATCGATTAGGCACACATTCATCGAACATGCATTTGACACACTTGGGTTCCTTTGGCACAATTGTTGGGCATCTGGTACTTTTTCAACTACACCATTAGACATTGGATTATTGATAAAGAAGTGATGAAAGGAGTAGTGGCACTATCAGACACACTGAGAATTTGTGATTTGGGAACTTGGGTCCACTCAAGCTTGGGGGGTCTTGCAAATACAAGACAAAAATTGTATAATAGTGGTAAATTCCTTAAATATACAAAGGCATCAATCAATTATTCATTCTCATTCACTTAAGTGTAAAGAAGCTTTTTTATTGCGCTAATTTTAAGGTTGAAAGATTTAGGTAAATTTCACTTTGTGAATGAGAAGAAGAAGATAAGCCCTGTAGGAGGTAGGCTCGTGGTTACTCCAAAAGTTGAATTATGTAAATATTTTTAGTAGTGGGAAAAAGGTAATATTTCCTTAGGCTCATTGGGCTCATTGCACATCTATAATAGAGTTGTAGGAAAAATGTTCCAACTCTCTTGTTGTATATT
Organism: Pinus albicaulis; assembly: GCA_034641835.2. NCBI lineage: Eukaryota > Viridiplantae > Streptophyta > Pinopsida > Pinales > Pinaceae > Pinus > Pinus albicaulis. The sequence goes on along the minus strand of CM076580.1, from coordinate 1,159,772,448 downwards.
TGCAACATTCTTCATGATAATAAAGTTAAGGATTTCACTTTGGATGTTGCCTATCCACGTGTTTTATATGCTCTTTACATGGTTGGTCACGTTTTTCTTGCTATATATTGTTTTTGATAAGTATTTCTAGAGTGTTTTAAAGGTCACAACGAGACATGTGCACTCGCTGTTGAATGAACTTGGTTGAGTAGGAATTAATTGCATTTGAAATATTCTAGTTTAAAGTGAAGTTATGGGTAAATTTTAAGTGAAGATGCTTAGTTTGGTTGTTGAAGACATAAGCTAGGAATGACACTTTGCTTGAGGTAAGGCAATGCCACAAAACCTTAGGTACTGAAATAGAGTTGGGATAAATTTAAAATTTCAAAGAAAAAATGGGGCACGTTATAGGTCTATGACACTAGGCGTGGGTGAGAATGAATTTTTCTGTAACACTCCCTCCCACCCCCTTAAACCTTGTCAAAATGCAGGAGGTGTTACTTTATAATTAACTCGACCTCCATGGTTCGTTATGAAGGTGGGGTTACACCAACTTGTTTTGTCAAATTTTTTGAATCTTGAAAACTAATGTGGCCATTACACACAACTCATTGAGAAATTTTTGGTGATATAAATTCATCTAATTTTGGCTTCCAGACCAAAAGTTATGCTCGTTTGAAGTTTGACCAACTAGATTGTGCCATGTCAGTAAGGGACCACCACGTGGTACTCACATGTGACCTATGTGGAACTGCAATGTAATCCCTTAATAATCCCACACCGCTTATGGTTCCTTCATAGCATCCACGTAGACATTGTCTAATCCCATCAAGACTCACCCCCGTGTACATAAGGTTGTGGGGTTCATCAACCCAACCCTATGTGTTTTGTAACTATTCTCTGCTATAATACCATTCACCTAATCATGTAATACCAACTGCGACTCTTTCCATCAAAATGTAGGAAAAAGAACCTCATAGGCTCCACCCACGAATATGTCATCCTGACCACAACTCTTTCCAACATCCTACAAGAAAAAGAACCTAGTGGGCTCCTCTCGTGCATACATCACCTTGACCACGATTCCTTCCAATAGTCCATAGGTAAAATACCCTGGTGGGATCCTCCCACACATACATAATCTTGGTCACGACTCCTTCTAACAGCATAGGGATTGCACTGGGGGAGCAATACCATACCACGTGGGTTCACATTGGGAGATTTATATTGAGGAAAAAATGGCATAATATATTGGGGGATATATAGGGGGTAAAGGGTTTTTATATTGATAGGTATAAAAAATGGAGCTCAAATTTAATGAAAAAATATAAAGGGGTATAAAAATTGTTAATGAAAAAATGGATACCTACAATATCTAGTGGAAGTAGGGGTTTTTTAAATTGGGAAGGTGTATTGGGTTCATATTGGTAGGGGGTTAAATAATGTGATTTTTAGGGGTATTTTCCAATATGTAATCAAATTAAGGGTATTGTTTAATATGCCATGAACGCACGTGATAGGATAGAGGTTGATTTAGTGAAGCCCCCATCTCTAATAGTCAGTAGGTAAAAGAACTCGATGGCTCCTCCTGTGCATACTTCATCTTGACCATGTCTCCTTCAAGAAACATGCATGTAAAAGAACTTGGTGCACTCCTCCTGCACTTACGTCAACCTAGTCACAACTCCTTCCAAATTCACCCCATTTCAAATATGTTTGGAGAGCCTGAGGCTATATTCCCATGAAACATGTCACACCAAATTCCACTAGTAGATGAATAAGAAGAAAGGGGGTGACCACCTGAACTCCTGTCCTCTAAGCTCATGGCACAAGGGCTTGAGGTTAAAAGGCCACTAATGGTGAGTGATTAACAGTAATAAAGGAAAGCAATTATAAACGCTAGAAAACATTACTTAATACAAAAAGGGGTCAAGGCCCCATCACTAATCCACACATCAATCATATATTAGTAAGGAAAATACACTAGTTTACTCAACCATATTGGTTTAATGTTAAACTCATTCAAAGAACCATGATCAATGATTGACTAAGTTATATGTCATTCATAACAAAATGTGAACAACACGGTCTAGGACAACAAAGCATGGTCATATAGATTTATATCCTAATCATGAAAAAAATTAGTGAAAAACATAGTCCATACATGCATTACATCCATAGACATAAAAAATATCACACTAACCATGAACATAGCTTTGAACAGTAATGGGATCTACTTATCTATGTATTTAAAAAGGATAGAACTAAAGGAGGGACTTCAACTCTCCTCCCAACTATAGGCAACCTACACTACAATATTTATTGCAATTGACTACCCACAAGGCAGATTCAGAGTATAAAGAGTTAAATGCTCAAGGGAATTTTGCACAGAGATTAAGTTGACAAAAGAGAGAGGGAGTATATTTTCTAGGTGGTTTATCAACTGACTCACAAAGTAAGAACGACAATGGCCCTTTTTCCTCTCTGGAATAGATCACAAGTATTGATCTAAGGCTCCGTGAATTTATGCTTAGTTCCAAGAGAATGATCTCACTCTATGGGTGGTTTATCAACTGAACTTTCAAGGTGAGCACTGCAGGAGTCTAGAGCTCACTGTACAACTAGTTAATCAACGTACTTGGAAAGAACTTAAGTGGTTTATCAACCTCCAAGGCAAGAAATTAGTGGTTTCTCAACTTATTTCAATAAGCACTTGAGTGTCTTCACCTTCCAAGTGGTTTATTAGTCTTCCAACAAACACTCTAGTGGTTTATCAACCCTTTTAGTAAGCTGTAAGTGGTTGATCAACTCTCTAGCAAGCACTTAGAGGTTTATGAGCTTACTCAATAAGAATTGAGTCATTGTCTCCATTGATTCTTCATTGGCCAATTCAACACCAACATACAACCAATGTCGACACCAAATTTATAGGGAACAACGTCCCAACATATAGAATTGACTTGAAACAACCTCTTCTCCAATGCAACACTCCAAATGCTCCTTCTCCTTCGTTGTCTTCTTTGCATTTTGTTCTTTTTCTCTGTATTATGCATACATTACTATCCTCCTCCTCTTGTAGTCACCTCTTTATTTTGTCCACCTTACCCTCACTCTTCTTTTCCATTGTGTGTTGAATTTCCCAACACATCCCATGACAATGGGGACAACATGGGTCTCATCCTTCACTAAGATTATCCATACTCCCCTTGCCTACTTGTTGTGAAAACTACTTAATTTGTTGGGGAGATATGTAGGGGAATAAATGACATGGGTGTGGTTTTGGGCTTAAACACATCCCAAGCTTCTCCCCTCCTTAGATCTTTGAATCTGTGTCTACTCCTCCAACTCATCCATATTGGTATTTTCACATTTATTTACATCGACAAATTCACATAGTGATATTTACATGAAGGGTAGAAAAAAGGGCTATTACAGTTCTTCTTAGCCACTTAAGCTATGCATAATTAACATTAGACTTATGTGTATGAATGATTTTTTTTGTATCCTAGAGGAACTCAACAACTCACCTAACATGTAGCCACTAGTAAACCTCTAGGGGGCTGCGATTTGTCCTCATCTTTGTAAACCAGGTCACAACCAAAAGGATCTGAAGCTGGGATCTCTCACTTTTCTCATAACTCACATTACTTTGATCACCAATTAAACTTCCCCCTCAAGACGTGTATGAATGATTATTATCTAACCCACATCAAATTCATTATTACTATATCCACAAATTCATATAACATATTAAAGTCATATGAGATGAGTTTGAAATATACATTACATTGGTCTATAAGATGCACCTCACTTCTTTTAATGGGATAAAAAACATTACCTCTTCCACTTAGTGTAAAGATTAAGAAGGTGGAGAAATAATATAATAAAATGTAGATAAACTTAAATCAATTTAACTCAACATAGAGATCAAGTTTTTTATTCTTATATTAAGTGAGATTTAGTTTATATTAGATTTTAGAATTAAAACTCTCGAGGAGTTGAAGGTGGGAACCAATTATGGAGAGTACTTTCTCATGATACATTTAAAGTTAAGCTAGTCTTGATTAATTTAGTGAAAATATCTGGTTATTGGGTAAATAGTTTTTTTCCCTATCCAGCATATGAGCTGTCCTCAAAATTTGTCCAAAGTTAAAAAAGAATAATCTCGAAGTTTTCTGATTAATGGGAATAGAAATAGCGCAAAACTTTCCATTGAATAAAGAAAAGTCTGATGCCAGCTCAGCGCAGGAAGTTGGAAAGCCGTGGGCGACCGTAGTTTATGGAATGGGTGAACGGAATCATCGGCGGACTTGAACGCAGACTTGAAAATAGTTAAATAAGGAAGATGATTCTAGACACGAAGGTTCTGGACTGTCTCACCCAGGGTTTTATGAACCACGGGGAAGCCGCAAAAATGTAACCATGGTTAATGGCTAGAGGTAGTGGAGTTATGCAGTGACTAGAACACCCAAAACCCAAGCTTAAATAGGGGAGAAGATTCTAGACACGAAGGTCCTAGACTCTCTCGGCAACTATTTAAATCGAGTCCGTAGGCTCCAGACTCTCTATAAATTCTTCACAGGTTGGTATTCTGTCTCGAGACTCTCTATAAATTCTTCACAGGTTGCTTTTCTGGCAGCGAAGGATATTTGTGGATTTTACTGCTATTTCTTCTGCACGGCACTGCCGGTTCGACACATCGATTGAGGTGAGGTTTTTAAATTTGTAGTTTCGTAATTTGAATTACGAGATTGTTGAGTATTTGTAAGTTTCTTGGGTTAAGGATCTGTGAAAGTGTCTGATTATTGATTACATTTCGGGGTTTGCAGAGGAAATTTAGCGTGGAGTGCAAGATTAAAGAAAAAGATGCCAAGCCGAACGAACGGGCCTATAACGCAAGACTGGACGCCTGTTGTTCTCCACAAGCGTCCTCAAAAGGCGAGTGAAGCGCGAGATCCGAAGGCCGTTAATGCTGCAATTAGAGCAGGCGGACAGGTTCAGAGTATCAAGAAATTTGAGGGAGGAACTAACAAGAAAGTTCAGCCTCCTCTCAATACTCGGAAATTGGACGAGGAGACGGAACCGGCTGTCCTGCAGAAGGTACCTGCAGAGGTTCGACATGCGATTCAGAAGGCGCGTCTTGATCAGAAGCTTAGCCAGGCGGAGCTTGGGAAGCGTATAAATGAGAGAGCGCAAGTGATTCAGGAGTATGAAAGTGGTAAAGCTATACCGAATCAGGCCATTCTGTCTAAGTTAGAGAAGGCCCTGGGTGTGAAATTGAGGGGCAAACTGAATTCTCATTAGTTGCTTTCTGTCGGCTGTCCATCGTTATGGCTCGTTGACTGGTTTTTGTGTTATCTATGGTGTTTTGCACTGTGGTCAAGGTTCTCTCATTTTGATTGGAGCGTCACTCTGCTGAACTTTTTGTATATATTTTGATGTTAAAGAAAACATTTTGCTGTAATATATTTGATCTTTGTCATCAATTTCGCCAGATCTCTCTTTATTTATTTGATTATTAGGTTTGGTTTTCCAATTTCAACACTAAAATAAATATTAAATAATTATGAAGTGCGCCTTTAAAAACCTTCGTGTGGTTTTGATTTTGTGCCGTTTAATTTGCTTTAGATCGTCATGGACTCCGCCAGATCTTTACTTCATTACTTGATCATTTTTGGTTTTTAAGCATAAAAAACTTATCGAAATTTAGTGGTTAATGTTGGTTTTTAGTTATATGTGTTATTTGATTTTTAAAAAAAAAAAAAAGATTATGCGTTTTTATTCATAAATTTTTATTTAATTTTATTTCATTGATCGATGTCAGGCAGCTAAATTTCTAGTTTAATTTGTTGCTATAATGTTTGAAAGTAGGATAGGCTTGTGGCTTGTTTCTAATTCTCATGTTCTTTTATTCCTTGAATCTCTAACTTATATAATCAATGGCGGATTAGATAGCTTCAATTCAGTATCTTTACATAAACTTACTACGATATTCCTTATTGGTTTCCATTTTGCTTTATTTTCCATATTACACAAATTTTTGGATATTATTTTGCTGAAAGATGGCATTTATGGTTGTTTGAGAAATTGGATCAATAGAGAATAAGTAAGTTTCAATTTTCAATCATTCTCTCTTTCCCAAGATGGAGATATTATTTCGCTGAAAGATGTCATTTTGTTCCTTTAATTGAATTAGTTTGTTTCAGGGATGTTTGAGAAATTGGATCATTATGGTGGTTTTGAATGAGAAAATATTACTTGATATTTCTTGAAATTTTAATATCAATATTGCTTTATCTGTGGTTTTGAATGGGAAATATTAAGTTTGAATGGGAAATAGTACTTAATATTTCTTGAAATTTCAAAATTATCATTGTTTGATGATTGTTTGATATTATCATTATTTGATGATTGCTTGATGAGGTTAGAAAGGTGAGGTTTCAATATGAAAATGGATAAAGGTAATATTAGGTAATAGCTGGATAGATAAAGGTAATATTAGGTAATAGCTGGATAATTGATGATCTTATGGTGGTTTTGAATGAGAAAATATCACTTAGTATTTCTTGAAATTCCAATATCATTGCTCGATGAAGTTAGAAAGATGAGGTTTCAATATGAAAGTGGATAAGGGTAATATTAGATAATAGGGTGGATAACTAATGATCTTATGGTGGTCTTGAATGGGAAAATATACTTGATATTTTTTGAAATGGTGGTCTTGAATTTGAAAATATAACTTCATATTTCTTGAAATTCCAATATCATTGCTTGATGAAGTTAGAAAGGTGAGCTTTCAATATGAAAGTGGACAAGGATAATATTAGATAATAGGGTGGATAATTGATGACTTGAGGGGAAAATATTACTTAATATTTCTAGAAATTGCAATAGCATTGCTTGATGAAGTTAGAAAGGTGAGGTTTAAGGGTAATATTAGATAAATAGGGTGGACAATTGATGACTTTATGATGAGAAAATATTACATAATACTTCTAGAAATTCCAATATCATTGCTGAATGAAGTTAGAAAGTTGAGGTTTCAATATGAAAGTGGATAAGGGTAATATTAGATAAATTCCAATATCATTGCTTGATTAAGTTAGAAAAGTGAGCTTTCAATATGAAAGTGGTTAAGGGTAATATTAGATAATAGGGTGGATAATTGATGACCTTATTGTGGTCTTAGAATGGAAAAATACTTGATAATTTTTTAAATTCAAATCTTGATGAAAGGTGAGGTTTCAATATGAAAGTGGATAAGGGTAATAGTAGATAATAAGGTGGATAATGGTAATATTAGTAAAAATATAGTTTAAAATATATGCCAATATAATTTAAAATATAATCTTATTTCTCATTTGGCTAGTGAAAATCAAAAGAAAAGGGTTGTTTATTGAAGATAAGGGTATTACTATTTTCAAAAGGAGGTTGTTTATTGAAGATAAGGGTAATATTAGATAATAAGGTGTCAATATAATTTTATTTCTCATTTCGCTAGTGAAAATCGAAAGAAGAGGGCTGTTTATTGAAGATTAAGGGTAATATTAGGTAGTAAGGTGGATAATAGTGATATTGGTAAAAATATAATTTTATTTCTCATTTGGCTAGTGAAAACTAAAAGAAGAGGTAAAAATATAATTTTATTTCTCATTTGGCTAGTGAAAATCAAAAGAAGAGGTAAAAATATCATTGTGTTTCCCATTTGGCTAGTGAAAATTAAAAAAAGAGAGGTAATTTTATTTCTTATTTGGCTAGTTAAAATCACAAGAAGGCTTATTGAAGTTACAAAGGTGAGGTTTCAATACTAGGGAGGGTTGTCTAATGAAGTTTGAAAGTGAGAGTCCAATATAAAGGTGGATAATGAATTTAGAAAGATGTTTGTCTAATGAAGTTAGAAAGTAAGGTTCCAATATAAAGGTGGATAATGAAGTTAGAAAGAGGGTTGTTTAATGAATTTAGAAAGATGTTTGTCTAATGAAGTTTGAAAGTGAGAGTCCAATATAAAGGTGGATAATGAATTTAGAAAGATGTTTGTCTAATGAAGTTAGAAAGTAAGGTTCCAATATAAAGGTGGATAATGAAGTTAGAAAGAGGGTTGTTTAATGAATTTAGAAAGATGTTTGTCTAATGAAGTTAGAAAGTAAGGTTCCAATATAAAGGTGGATAATGAAGTTAGAAAGAGGGTTGTTTAATGAAGTTATAAAGTGAGATTCTAATATAAAAGTGGATAATGAAGTTAGAAAGTGAGGTTCCAATATAAAGGTGGATAGGGGTTAGAAAGTGAGATTCCAAGGATAGTGTATTAATGAAGTTAGAAGGTTGAAGTTGAGTGAGATTCCAATATAATAATAAAGTTAGAAAGGTGAGATAATGAAGTTAAAATGTGAGATTCCAATATAAAGGTGAATAGGTGTATTAATGAAGTTAGAAGGTTGAAGTTTAGTGAGATTCCAATATAATAATAAAGTTAGAAAGGTGAGATAATGAAGTTAAAATGTGAGATTCCAATATAAAGGTGGATAGGGCTATTAATGAAGTTAGAAGGTTGAAGTTGAGTGAGATCCCAATATAATAATGAAGTTAGAAAGTGAGATTCCAATATGAAGGTGTGGATAGGTGTATGAATGAAGTTGGAAGATTGAAGTTGGGTGAGATTCCATTACAATAATGAATATAATAATGAAGTTAGAAAAGTGAGATTTCAATACGAGGGTGGATAGGGAAAATTTTAGGTAATAAGGTGGATATGGGTAATGTTATTTATTTCCTTTCATTAAAATTCCAATATTACTTATTTCCACCCACTAAAATTCCAATATCAAAAGGTTACCATTAAATTTAATTAATGGTAAATTTTCAATATCAAAAGATTACCATTAGACAAGGAGGTCTCATGCTCCTCCATTAGACAAGGAGGTCTCATACACTAATTTGGTGTTTGGCTTGATAACTATCTTAAAATTAGATTATATATATATATATATATATATATATATATATATATATATTAATTAATTAATTAAATTTTAATTTTTATAATTTAGTTTAATTGGTGAGGATTTGGATATTAAATTTTATGTTTTACATATTATTTTATAATTAACTATACTTTTGAATTTTATATTTTATATATTATTTTAGAATTAACTCTACTTGAATGAGCATGAACCTAAAAATCGACTGAGTGTAAACCTAAAAATTATAATGTTAATACAAGTTAATGATCTTGTGAATGAAAAAATATTAGATGTTAATGATTTTGTAAAGATGAAATATAAAATATTACTTCATAATTAACTATTCCTAGAGTGAGCGTGGGCCCTATAATAAAAACGTTAAATATTAATGATCCCATAAAAATGAAATAATTTTATGAGATGTATTAGGACTTGGCTATAATTGAACTTTATAGGTTTTAAAAAATAAGTTAAAAAATATATAAATGGTTTAAAAAAAAAATCTAACCAAGTTTTTGAGTTTATGAAGATAATGGAATTGAAGTAATTGGAAAAAAAAATATAATTGCAAACCAGTTGAACTATATTTTAATTTCTATGATTGAAATTCAAAAAGAGTATCCAACCACCGTAAGATGATGAGAGAACTAAAAATTTTTAAACACTTGGAGTATCATGTCAACCCCAATCTTGTGTGACGGAAGTTTAGTGTTGTCCGACTTTCAAAATCCCAATCCTAAGCATGCGAGGGAATTTGTCATGGTTTGAAAGGGGAGTTCTGATCTTGTCCAACTTTCAAAATCCCAAACCTAATCTCAACCCTCCCTAAGTAAGTGAGGGGACTTGGCTTTTGTAATTGTTTTTTTTTTAGATCTAGGACAATCGGTAACTGGTGAGAGTTGCCTGAGTAAGGCTCGGGTTCAAATCCAATTGGCTGCCACTATAAACCTATTATTTCTGTTCATTGTAAGTCGTGTTGGCATGAGTGGTGTTGGTATGATGTGCGAGGGGAGTCTATGTTTGTTCTGGTTATTAGTTTGTATTGGAAGTGAGATTGGTAGGTCATAAATATGATTTAGATGTGATTTAGGATACTTGTATAATTTCATATTAAAATAAATGCCTTGCTGGTAAAGAAAATGCCCTCTTGGCAAGAAATTTTATTTGATAATTGGTTTCACCAGGGAGTTGGCCAAAGGATATATGTGCATCCTTTGTTAAATGCAATCTTTATGTTTTCAAGTGAGACTTTGCTTGGTAATTGTTTTAAATGCAACATACGTGGTTAAATGCAATCCTTATTATTAAAAGTGAGGCTTTGCTTGATAATTGTTCTAAATACAATCTTTCAAAGGAATATTTAAGAAATACTATATTTGGTATTTACTATTATTATTTTTTTAGAGGATTTGGTTAAAGGATATTTATGTATTCATGGTTATAATGTATTTTTTGAAATTATTCTTATTATTATCTAATTTTAAAGTTAGAGCCAAGTTATATAGCTATACATCAAATTGATATACGATACTTCTTTGTTTGTGGGACAAGGGACTCATCTGCGAAGCCATTTAACTGCTAAACATACATACTCTAAATTTGTAACCTCTTAAAAGAAAACACATATTCTTAACTATTAGGCCCACTCAAACTAAGTAACAACTCCATAAAAACATATTTATTTATTGAAGTAAATATAATATTTAAAACAATATTTAAATTTATACTCAATTAATAAAATATATTTTTAATCTTACATCTTTTAACATACTTTTATAAAAATAAATAACCAATTTAGAAAGCCAATTCATATTAATTTGATATTCCAGGTAGAATGATATTTTGTGATATTGTTTGAGTGGGTTTTCAGGTTACATTTTTTTTAATATTTGATTTTAATCTATATTGGTAGTTTATGCTTGTAAGTAGGTTGTTTAAAAGGAAATAATATTTGGCAAATTAAATATAATATTTGGATATGAGTCAAATTATTATTATTATTATTATTATTTTAGGCTAACTATATTAGATCATAAAATAAACTTTATATAGGCGTTGGGTTAAGATGGTAAGTGGTGCTTAGCCTATTCCAGCATTATATGCTCTCAAAATAGAGCAAGTTTCGGGCTGTCTTCTAGGAGGAAACCAACCCCTTAATAGCATCAGACAATCATTATTTATAAAATGTTTCGTAACACATAAAGATAAAATATCTGTAGTTTGTGCTGAAATGAAAAAAACAAAAAAGAACCAAGCCGTCGTGCAGTCATGGTGTTCCCTCATCATCCTATGTAGTAGGGTCCTCCTCGATGAGGCATCCATGTTCATGTGCAATGGTCTCCTCCTCAATTGTAGACTCACGCGGGGAATTTGGGTGGGTTGCATGGATGATAGGAAAAAGAGGGTACTCAACATATGGAAATCTACTCCAAACTCCATTTGAATCCATGATCCACACGTCTGTATCATTCTTCGCGAGCTCATGAATGGGGAGCGACTCGGTCTTTCGAGGAGTGGGTGGTTCAAAGTGCGCAATGGTAGACTTCCTGGGGCTTCTTCTGCCCCTCTAATTCTCATGAGATAAGGATATCTAATTAGACCTTCAAGTAGCCTCCCTGTCATGGCTGCCAAAAGAGGAACCTTCAATGGATTCCAAACGGTGGTCTTGACTGTGGTGATAGTGACCCAAGAACGCACCTTTTTGGCTACACCTGATGGTTTTTTGACATTGTCGCGGAGCCATGGGGAGCCTAACAAGTAGAGGGAGGGAGGGAGCGAGGGGGTGGCAGGGGAGACCATGCTCAAAGTGGTGAGGTATGCAATAGGAGAATGTGCAGTAGAGAAGCACAGTGGGGTGGGGGAGGCGGGTGGTTCGGGGGCGCAGGGGTGCGCAGTAGGGGGCACACAACAAGGGAGCTCGCCTCAGAAAGTGTGCAACAGGGAGAAGAAAAAGAGGAGGGGTTTTCCACAGGGAGGCACATAGCCGGGGAGCACGTCAAAGGGGGGCGCGTGACCAAGAGGGAATCAGAGGGAGGAGTGCGTTGTAGGAGGATGCACGATAAGGGGCACGCGTCATGGGGAGCGCGCAATAGGGGGAGCACATGAGCTGTAGCATCAGTGAGATGGCAAGGGCAAAGACAGAGATGGATCTAGATTTTGGATGGACCAATAAAGGGATGAAAAAATGATGAGTTACAACGTTGTTTGAAGACCTATAGCACGAGCACAGATGCTATGCAGGGTTGTGTCACGCTCGTAGATGCGAGTTGGGATAGTTCACTTGAGATTGCATGTGATTCAGTGTATGGTAGGAGATCAGGTGCAACAGAGCATCGATGTGAATGATAGATGAGTTGAGGTTCCGCATCAGGTTAAATCTGGCTTTGTAGGGCGTCGTCAGCCTGAGCATGGGAAGATCTAGCTTCGCATAGTGGGGGCATGTCACCCGTATCCGGGGATGAGTCAAATTATTATTATTATTATTGTTTTTAAATATATAATTTAATTATTTAAATATTTGATTTTAAAATAAAATGTTTATATATATAAAATGAAGATGATGATTAACATTTGTCAACATCGAGATTAACTAATTTTAGATTTTTTTAAAATTTTATTTCTATTTTTGTTTGAAAAATATTAAGAAAAATGTCTCAACATCATCAAAATTTTTGGAATTGTAAAGTTAAAATGATTTTCTTTAGGATTATTGAGAGATATTCTAAGAAAAATGTTTTTCCTTTTTTCTTTAAGGTTAAAAATATGGTACATTATCATTATTATTGTTTTTTTAAAAGTGTTTTGGAAATTGTTCAAAACCTAATTTCATTATGGAGTTCAAGAGAATTTGTTTTTATTTTAGCAAATATTAATTTTATTTTTAATACTAGTTAGAATAATAATAATCTTGATCATAAGGGTTGGTAAATTTTTTATGGTTTTTTTTTATTATCATCATTATTTTAACTTTTTAACTTTCACTCTAATTTTTGCTTAACTTTAGATGCAATAATATGTTTATAATATTATTTTTATGTCATAGAGTGGTCTCTTTTTTTATTCCCCATTTTTTATGCCATCTTTATTTGAGTGAGGTTTTGGTTGAATTTCAAGTGATTTTTGGGTCTTTTATGTAGTTTAATTTGTTCTTATATACAATAGGTACTTGGTCATAAATGGGAGAAGATTCATTTTTATTAGGAGGATGGAATAAATCATATTGCATTTGATTTTGAGATTATAAATTATAAACTAGAGTTTATTTTCATAAATTTTTTTAGAGATGCCACGTTCTCAAATATCACATATATATAAAATAATAAAAATGATGAGAAATTTAACGGCTTTGTTCTATAACATTCATAGCTTCAATGACTTATAATTGTTTTCAAACTCATAATAAGGTTTTTATTTTCAAGTAATTCTTATATATCAATGCTATAGTTCTAGTTGAATTTGTATTGAATATCAATTTGGAAATATTTGTATGAAAGCACTTCCCTAAAACAGTTATGTTTATGAAAGAAAGTATCATAAGTGATATTTTCTTTGTTAGTGTAAAGATCATACTCAAGCAAAAATCTTCGTGGAGTCTCAGTTGCTTGCCAAGATAATATGGATTCCTTGTGATAAAAACAATATCATAAGAATGATGACTATAGTAAGACATGGGTTGACACAATTTACTTTTGTCAAAAGGGGATTTTTTTTTTTTTTTTTTTTTGTTAATTTAAATATATATAGTTTTAATGACTTGCCAATGTAATGCTAAAATTGATAGTTGATAGGGTACAAGCTTGCTTGACTCCAAAATTACAATTGATCTTTTCAAAACAACCCTCAATGCTTTTAAACTTGGAAATAATATTTTCATACAATCTTATTATAACAACTCTCAACTAGAAAGGGACTTAGCCTATCCACCCTAATATAAGTTTATCCTAAGCATTATGTCAAAAGTTTTATTAAAATCATCAAAACAAGAAAGTAGGCAATTTTATTTTTGTGGAACTCCTCCATAATGATTCTAAATATAACAAGGTGATTTATAATTGAATGATAGTGTGGACTCCTCCACAATGATTCTAAATATAACAAGGTGATTTATAATTGAATGATAGTCGGTGTTAGCGTGTACTCCTCCACAATGATTCTAAATATAACAAGGTGATTTATAACTTAATGATAGTTGGAACTCCTCTACAATGATTCTAAATATAACAAGGTGATTTATAATTGAATGATAACGCTTGTTATCTTATTTTAAGAGGGAAGTAAGTGGTTCAAAATAAATTTTAATATTTGTAATTTTTTTTTTTTGGCAAGTTTGGCATTGGTGAGGCTACATCAATGTCATGTCCAATAATAACACTGGAATAAGGTGGGGAATTGAATTGATGATTTAACATAGAGGAGTGTATTAACAACATACCCGATCACTGTTTATCCAAGATCCCACAAACATATTCTTTTCTCTTCTCACTATATATATATATGTTAACCTTATGGTTTGGGAAATTTTGAAATAAAATTAAAATATTATATAAAATCAAATTATAATAATTTTCATTTAAAAAAATCAAAATCATTGTGTTTTATTTCAAATGTTTCTAAGATTTTATTAGTATTATTAGTATTTATGAGAAATATATATACAATTGGACTCTTTTGACCTATATTTCAACATTTTTTCAAAATAAATGTACAACCCTTCATGTGACACCCTTGGTATGATTTTACCCTAATTTTTGTAATGTAATGATACTTGATATAATAAAAGAATGTATTTTTGTACATTCAACTAAAGAGTGGGACCAAAAATCCATGATCTAATAAGGAAGTGGAAAGATAAACCTAGGTGGGGTTAGATGACACCTTTAATTAATTTTATGGTGCAAATAATAAGAAAAAGAAGAGGAAGAGTCCAAGAGGAACATGGAAAGACATCTTGAGGAAAGGATGAAAAGACAAATGCACAAAAATGTGGGGGTTGGACCTCTTCTTGGTGAATCTCATGAGTGAATTTGAAAAGAGCTATGAGTTGAGGGAATGGGATTCCATAAAAGAGGAAATTGTGACTAGAACTGCAAGAGGATTAAGAGGAAATGGGAATGAATGCTTGCCAAGGACTGATTGAGAAACCACTTAGGGTGCTAGCTAGGGTTGATAAATGACATTCAGAAGGGTGCTTACTGAGAGAGAGTTTCCACCCAAGGTGCTTGTTATGGGATGATAAATCACTCTTAGAGTACTTGACATAATTGATAAACCACCCATTGCTGTGAATTGTGTTGTGCTTGACTAGTTAATAAACCACCCAATGCCATATGTGTTTCCTATCCTCTGTGCACTGAATATGGATTCCTGCTAAATCCACTGAAAGGAAATTCCCCTTTGATCGTGGATTTGGCTCGAGGGTGACTCTTATAAGTGATTTTGTCTACAATAGATTTATGGTTGGGGGAAAATCGAAGTCTCTCCTTCATTTTTCCCGAAGGCTTTATTGTAATGGCATGTATTTAGTTGGGAGATGTGAAGTTAAATATTTCTTGTGAAATTGAATTTATGGCTTTGAAAATTGTTGCATTATTGCATGATGTTGGTGCATGAACTTATTAAATGAACTTATTGAATGCTTATGGTCCTTTTTATGAATTTATGTTATGTATATATGGCTAAAGGATTGAAGTCTTTCACTGTATTGCATGTCGATATCTTATATATGTTTGCAGTGCTATTAATGTGCCTAAATTAATAGTAGGGGATGCCCTCTTTTCCATGTGGAAATGAGAGGTTGATTCCCTTATTATTTCCTAAGGAATGGGTTTAATTCCTGTGTTCATTCTAAGCCTGCAGATTAATCTAAATGCATATGCATATAAAAAACACAACTATAGTGAAAAGAGAAATTTAAAAGCCTAATATAAACAATTTGGCCATTAGGCTTTATTTTTCAAAATCGTAGGCTCCATAATGATATAATTATTCTTTTTTGTTCATACAACTGCTAAATATTCTTTTGTAGGCAATAGGTCAAGTTGGGCCGAGGCAATGTATACAAATATATATGCACAAATGCTCAAGGGTAAGCCCCTTTACACAGTGATTGAAGGCCAGGTTGAGACCATATCAAGCTCAAAAGGGATAGCTTGACAGAGCCACACATATACTCTCCTATGGAATGGTTTAGGAGGCTCTAGCAAAAGGCCTTTTTATACATGCATGCAAAATATTTGATTTTGACAATGTGCGCGAGTTGGAATACATTTAGCCCCCGGAGGAAATTAAGCTTTGAGTCTTCTACGCTATAAAATCAGGCGTTACACCCAAGGGAAAAAGAGGAGGAAATCTAGGCCGTCAGATCTATTGAGGAGCTACTACCATTGGATGACCTCAGAGGTATGGTACGCTGGAGGTTTCAAAGGGAGGTTCTGCTTGTAACTTTTAGGATTTTATCCCCAGAAGATGTGGTTCGTTGGCCCGTTCATCCATGAACTCTTGCGGTGAAACGAAAAACATAAGACCTATATGTTACTTTGCTATTGGAACCCATGATGCCACCATAGAAATTTTTTGTGGACCGCGGTATAATCCTGTCGGGATTTTAACCCTAGGGTGATGTGGTGTTGGTGGAGACTAGGTGTGCAGACGTAAGGGCGGGTGATGTAACATGCAGGTGGATGGTTCCACGTTGGAGGCTGAACCTTGCATAGTTTTTTTATAAAAATACCCATCATATTGATGTGGTGGAACAATAGAGTAGGGTCTCCACGTAGCTTGAAATATGCCTTCCCGACGATTTCAATGGGGGACTCCAAAGGAAAATCCATGGGATTTTATTTTTTTTGGGATGAGGTGGAACGTGGGGACTCACATGAAATTTATGTTTGGAAGGGGGCTCACCCTCATATATATATATATATATATATAAGGGGGTCACGTGAATATATAAAGGAAATGAACGAGTCGAAAACTATTGGTAGAAATGCCACACAACCTATGGTGTCATGGATTTAAATTAAAAATCTATGTGAGTAACACGTGGGTGCCACATGGCAGGTTAGTATGACCACGCAAAAGTTAATAGGCCAAATATGTAAATGGATATATATTTTGATTCAAGGGTCAGATCGAGGAAAATTATATATCGTTGGAAAGGTCTCGACAAGATCAAAAAAAAAATGCTATGCATTTTAAGTTTTGAAGAGTTTAAAATTTTTAAAGAAATTTAGATCCCATTTTCATAACTGGAACCTTGGGTGTCGGGTCATCTTTTAGTAACTTCCCCCTTTCTACCTTAGTAGGTGATAGAGATAGTACGAGGTGTGTTACACTTCATATGACTAAAAATCGGGGGAAAGAGTCCCTTGCATCCACATTTTCTGTCCTACCAACTAACAAAAAAAGAAGAAGATAAGAAATGAGAGATTGGTCTCCATAGACTCAATCTCCTCACCATTAGAGAATTTATAAATCCCAACAGAACCAATATGAAGGGAAAGTGACTGCTTGGAAGATCCATTTGATTCCATATTGAGTTCACTGAGAATGTGACAAAAAATGATACCCTCAAATGGGTTTCCATCAACTCAAATATAAGAAAGAAGTGATGCAAGGCCTAAAATGTTTACTTTGGACTTGTGCTTATCCCAATTAGTGACGAATTTGGAGTCTTCTATCACTTGGAGCTGAAATATGCATTTTTTTCCTAACTAGTTCTGTAGAAACAACAAAGCTTCAAACTCTGCCTTATTATTGGACCCCCTACTTGGGGCATGTCAATAATACATAAAGTGAGTGCGGTTGAAGTAAAGGACCACCCCTACCCCACAACAAGAAGGATGACCCTAGATTTTTCCATCAAATATCCTTAGGGAGTGCAAACATCTAATTCAATAAAGATTGAATTCTTTAGCTTGATTTGTTTGGGCTCTGACTTGAATTCATGTGCTAAGGTTATTACCTTCATTTCACAAACCTCCAGAGGAATCTGTTTATCTTCAACCACACTAGGTTCCAGGATTTCCATAAACAAACAATTAAAAGACACGAAAGACCTTTAAAAGAGGAAACTTACTTATCGAAAGAAAAATATTTGAAGGCATCACAGAGAGATACTTGAATCCACTGAGAGTTTTCCTTGAAATCTCTCCAGAATATCTCTCAAATATGTACCACATAGTGACATCTCAATAAAAGGCGTGGGTGTGATTCTTCCTAGATTTTACATAGGGGGAATCGATTTGGCCTAGTCCAACTGCACTTAATGAGATTATCTTAAATGAGAAATTTAATGCTAAGGGACAACCAAGCTAAGAGCTTGGATTTAAAAGGTGCATTAATGCCCCATAACAGTTTCCACCACCATATATTTTGCTCAGATTAAGAGCCTTCAAACTAAGATTTATACTCGAGCTTTGTGTGATTGCACATCTATGAGGATTTTTTGTCTAGCAGAGATATTTTGAAATGTTATCTTTGAGAAACACGTCATTTTTAATGAGAATACTAAAAAATCACTCAAATTCTTCTGCATGGTCACTCGATAGCCCTAACTCCCTGGTAGAATTACATCTGAGGTGCTCTGTGAGTGTTGGATGAAAGTTGTCATCGATGTCAAAAGGTAAATGGGTGATTGTTGAGTAATGTTTTTAGTGATGTCAAAGCCCTAATATTAGGGATTATGCCCTAACTTTAGGATGATGAAATAATGTGATAATAATTCAAGAAGCCCTAAAGAGCAAAGTGTTTAAACCCTCAAATGCAAAACTGGCACTCAAAACAAAATCAAGGAAAACGTGGTCAAATTCAAAGAAAATTCAAGGAAGGACTATATAATTAATTATCCCTCATCAATACCTTTCCAATGATATATGGCACTCCCTTTACCTCCTCATGGTTAAAGAGAAATGATTGTTTGATTTTCGATGCTCCATTTGGATGCACTATCTTTGAATGCAGTTTTACTCCATTTTCTTATCTCAAGTGGAAGTATAAAATACATGGTTGGAAGGCTTATTCTGATGCCTATCCAATATTATGTGAAACTCCCTCTAACTCCTCACAATTGAGGAGAAATAATTTTTTGAATATTCATTATACATTTTACCAGTTTCACAAGAAAGTCCATCCAATGGACAAGTTGACCCAACCAATGGACAAGTCAACCTAGTCTAGACCAACTTGAATGTATTATATATACATGTGAGAAGGAGGAATTTTAGCAAATTCACTGAATTAAAATTCAGATCTATTGAAACAAGGAAAGAAAACAAGTGTTTCTAGGGTTCATATCTCATGAAATGGAAGTGAGGAGAGGCCAGATTGGGTAGGCTATCTATGGAAGGAATTTTGGCACATTTTTAAAGGATTTTATCATAGTTTTTGAATTTATTTTTGGCATCATACTTGTAGAATTTTGGAGCATATCTTGAAGTTATTATTGTAGAAGTTTAGAGAATATATTAAAGTCATTCTTATAGAAGTTTGGAGCCAACCCTGATGCCATACTTGTATAAGTCTTGAAGTAGATTTGGGTTACCTTTTGAGGCATATCAACAATATTTTCTGAGTTAGAGTTTCTGAGAGAGATCTGTGCTACTAAATCAAAATCCAAGGCTCGTTCTAAGGTAAATATAAAGCAACTTATTGAAGGTATGGTTTAGAATCTATTTTGTTCAATCAGAGGTTAGAGATGTAGTGGAATACTTATTGGAGTAGATATAAAATTGAATATGTTTAGGAAGAGATAAAAGCAATTGCATATTGTTGGAATACTAAGATGAGGGTGAATCAATATTTCAGTTTTTCTTACAATTTAGTATCAAGAACATTAACTAATGACATCACATCAAAGGAACATAGGATATATATATATAAAATTTATTTTTATTTGAGGGAAGCTACAATTTCTGGTTTATTCACTATGACTGGAAGGATTACAAGCCAAGATTTTCCAGCTCCCACTGGAAGTAGGGAAAAACCTCCTAAAGATGATGATAAGGTCTAGTAGGTGACTCAAACTTCAAAAATATAGATCTCAGTTTGAAAACCTAAAAATGGATGAAAAAGAAGATTTTGCAACCTATTTTCTTAGAGTAGATGAAGTTGTCAACTCTATCATAGCATTAGGAGAAGAACTTAAATATTCTTTGATCATATAAAAGGTCCTGATATCACTTCCCTTGAAATACGATGCCAAGATATTTGGCATAGAAGAAACCAAGGATTTGACTAAGATGACAATGGAAGAATTACATAGAACTCTTACAACATATGAAATGAGAATAGATACAAGATACAAACGATCAACCATAGCAACAACTTTTAAAGCCACAAAGGAGATAAGAAGCAAAGAAATTAAGATCGAAGGAACTCCAATTGATGAAGCAAATGTAGAAGAAGAAAATTTCATCAGGAATCTCAAAAGAGGAACCAAAAAACACAAAGGTAAGTTACCTTTTAATTGTTTCGATTGTGGAAGAATAAGTCATTATTCTAAGAGATGTCCTTTTAAGGAAAAGGAAACCTTCCATAAGAAAATTGTTTATTCTAAAGAAGACAAAAAATATTTAAACGAAAGTGATACAAGAGAAACAGATGAAAGATAAGTTCTCTTCATAACCCAAGAAAATCAAGATAATGATCATGATAATGATGAGGTAAATGATTCATACAATGAAGAACCAAATATGAGAATAGATTCCTTTTGGGGACTCAAAAAATATTCATAGATAAAATAGGATGATGAATATCTTCAAGAAAAAATGAAGAATAATGAAAAGGAAAATAGAAAGCTCAGAAAAAATAGAGAATTGAAAATTTTTCTTGAAAAACACAATGAATAAATTATCTCTTTAAATGTCCAAATTGAAGAAGAAAATAGATTTGTGGAAGTAATTAAGACTCAAATGATGAAGAAAGAAGAAGATTGTAAGACACTGGAAGAGGAAATTGTGATATTGAGGGTTTAATTTGGAAAAGTCAAAAGGAACTTGAACAACTCGCTAGCATTGCAGAAAATTCTTAATTGTCAAAGATCACTAGACAATAAAATAGGTCTTGGCTATAGAGGTGCATATTCAAGCAATGATTATAAAGCTCCAAGGAAGAAACTAAGAGAAGTCATGCTGATTATTCCAAGAACACCCATCATAAGGATAAAAAATGGATTGAATGTCCTCCAAGGAAAAGCAATTTTAGAATATCATTATACTCTCCTAGGTATGAAAATATATTTCTTGGGCATTGTTATTCTTGCATAAATTTTGGGTAGAAATAAATTCATTGTAAAATCAATACAAGATGAAATTATTGAAGGAGTAGGAATGATTATGGATTTATATATAGAAATTCCCATGGATTTAACAAAAAAAACTACAATCCATTTGAACAACTAATGAATCAAAACATTATATGCTACAAGTGCAATAATCTTGGTCACAAGGCACAAGATTTTAGGTTTGTGAAATAGAATGCTCCAATCATGCAGACATAGAAGATGACTATGGCATGGGAGAAGAGAAAGAATGAAAATTTCAATTTAGAATTGATTTTTGAATATAAAAAGATGAATGGTACATAGATAGTGGAAGATCGACACACATGACTAGAGATAAAAAACAAATTGTCAGCCTAAAAGAAAAAAGTGACAGTGTTGTGTTTGGAGATAACAATTCTGTCAAGATACTTGGAAAACGTGTAGCAAGTCTTAGAAGCGAAAATATGAAAGCAAAAAATGTTTTTCTAGTTAATAATTTGAAGCAAAATCTTCGGAGAGTTGGAAAAATGTGTGATAAAGGGTATAATCTCTTGTTTGACTCCTAGAAGTGAAAAATCAGAGAAGAAGACTCAAGAAGATTAGTTGTAGCATTCACAAGAAGACCAAACAACATATACATTCTAGATCAAGTAGAGAAAAAGAAAATTGTAGCCAAGAAAAAGAGTTGTAAGGATAACAAAGAAAGGAGGGATATGAAAAAAAAGTGGTGTTGGGTGCCACATATTCAAGGGGAGAAACCCAAAAGACATAAGTCACCCATTTCCATTGACGTCAAATGGAGAGAGAAAAATAAGTGCAAAATGGATATGGAGGAAGTGAGTCATGGACACAAGGGGGAACATGATGACAGGGGGAGAATGCGTATTGGAATTATTGACAAAGGAGGTATTGTTAGATGAAAGTTTTCATTGATGTTAAAGGGTGAATGGATCATTGTTGAGTAATGTTATCATTGATGTCAAAGCCCAATATTAGGGATGATTCCCTAGATTTGGGATGATAAATTAATGTGATAATAGTTCAAGAAGCCATAAAGAGCAAAAGGGTTTAAGACCTCAAAGGAAAAAATGGTAGTCAAAAGAAAATCAAGGAAAAGGTGGTCAAAGCCAAATAAAATTCAAGGAAGAACTATATCATCATGTAGCCCTCATTAAGAAATTTCCAATGGTATATGACACTCCCTCTAACTCCTCATAGTGGAAGAGAAATGATTTTTGGATTTTCAATGCTCCATTTGGATACATTATATATGAATTCATTTTTACACCATTTACCTAGCTCAAATGGAAGTAGAACATACATGGTTGGAGCTTGCGATACCTTTACAATGATATATGGAACTCCTTATAAATCATTACGGTTGGGGAGAAATTATTTTTTTAATATTCACTATACATTTTTCCAATTGCACAAGCCAGTCCAACTAGTGGACAAGTCGGCACAGTCTAGACCCTGAATGTACTATATATACACGTGAGGACGAGGAATTTTAGCGAATTCACTCAAGGAAATTTTGGATATGTTGAAAAAAGTGAAGAAAAGAAGTGTTTTTGGGGTTAATATCTCATGAAATGGAAGTTAGGAGATGCCAGATTGGGGAGGATATATATGGAAGGACTTTTGGAACATTTTTAAAGGATTTTCGGACAATTTTCAAAGTTATTTTTGGAATCATTCTTGTAGAAATATGGATCTTATATTGAAGTTATTTTTGTCAAAGTTTGGGGAATATCTTGAAGTTATTCTTGTAGAATTTTGGAGTAGATATTGAAGTCACTCTTGTAGAAGTTTAGAGTAGACCGTGATGTCATCCTTGTAGAAGTCTTAAGGAAATTCGAGTTACCTTTTGATGTAGACCAACATTTTTTTTGAGGCATATTTTTTGTGGGAGATATGAGCTACTAAAATAACAATTTGAGGTCTATTTTAAGGCATATATGAAGCAACTGATTGAATGTATGAATTATAATATATTTTGTTGCATTGGAGGTTAAATTTATATCGAAATACTTATTGGAGCAGATATGAAGTTGAATATGTTTAGGCATTGATAACAATGATTGTATATTGTTGTATTTGTGTCACTATCCCTGGTACGAAAGCCCAAGAGTTTTTATCTTTCTTTTATTGTTAAGGGTGGCAAAATTGTGCCAGGGAAGGAATTTGTAGCTTCCTTCAGCAGGTTTTCACCTCCTTCTAGTGGGAGCCGGTAAATCTGGGGGTGTAGCCCTTTTAGTCATAGATGGTAAATCAAAAATTGTAGCTTCCCTCAAATACAAACTCTCTCTCTTCTATACAATACGTACACACACACACACACACACACACACACACACATATATATATATATATATATATATATATATATATATATATATATATTTATTTCGTGTTCATTTGATGCGATGTTATTTGTTAATTTTCTTAATACTAAATTGTAAGAGAAGGTGAAATATTGATTCATCCCCCCTCTCAATATTTCCAACATTGAGTTTGGGCTCTTGAACTTTGGCATCAAGTAAGAAGGAAATATTCATTCACCCTAGCTTGGATAAGAGAGGAGCAGAAAGGTTGTATTCTTCACCAACAGCATGCCATAGTTCTATAGAAATTATATGCACTAAGCATGCATATGTCCAAGATCCACCTAATCTCACACTATTTAACTTTATGCAAGATACTGAATCTATTCCACTTGTTAATCTTTTGTGGAAAAATTAATTGCACACACATGTGAAGCATAAACAAAAATATTCAATCGCAAATAACACAGTTTTTAACTGGGAAAGCCTGAAGTTGAAAACCCCAACTATATATTATGTATCCTGGAACATATGACAATCTCATACAAGCATACAAAGCTTATCACAAGCTCTCAGTACAGTACAATCGTCATACACTAATCAGGCCCAATATTGCAAATCCATGCACCGATCTTTGCCACCTGCTAGCCTGCCTCCACTGCACAATATCTACTGAAGAATATCTCTGAATGAATTCATATTACTCCATCCTTGACTGCACAATCCTCATTGGCATCTCCACTGAGTGTGTGATGCAATCAATGCATCACTATAGTCGCAACAGATAATCTGTCTTGCCCTTTCACCTATCTCTCCGCTAGTCTCCACTGAAACTGCCATGCACTGTAGTTAACTGATGTATTGTTCAGTTGATTAATGAGTTATTATTTGTGAATTAATTAAGTAATTAATTCACTCCACTCTCACTATTGTATCAATTAGTTAGACTAGATACAACTAGCTCAACTAAGTCTAATTGAGTTAAACTAAGTACAACTCCATGACTACTTCTACCAAATGTGTCATAACTCTGCCACTTAAGTTCTAACTGAGTCCTTCATGCATTAGCTCCAGTAAACCCTTAGGAATAACATAATTCCTTCTGTCAGCTGATGTGCCACATTTATGCACTGAACTAAAGTGCTCCAAGAGAATAAGTTGTTGTTTAGAGTCTGATTATTATTAAGAGCTAATAATAATCGACATGCGTCTATTTTTAGATTGACGATCTATAAATAGACTTTGCCCAATATTCTAAAAATAGAATTTCATTTATTTTTCCAATTTGATCAACCATCCACAAATAGCATCCTGCAGCTTCTGAAATATGATCATCATGTCTAAAAATAGACATAGTCTAAAAATAGACTTGCGCCAAAAATAGACTGCGGGCCCACTTAGTGAAGGTGACTCTTTTCACTAAGCTCATCATCTTGTTGAATCTCAACACTCCCTCTCAAAAAGATAGGGATTATCCTTCACCTCGATCCTGCCTCTATGGTATTCAAATTTTCTCCTGGTGAGCGCCTTCGTCAGAATATCTACATCCTGATCCTCCGTAGGAATGTATTGAAGCAACATGATCTTCCGCTGCACACAATCTCTGATATGATGATACCGGATATCAATATGTTTAGATCGATCATGAAACACAGGATTAACTGAGAGTTTAATGCAACTTTGATTATCACAATGAATCACCATGGGATCTAAATGTGAACCAAACAAACCAACTAGGATCTTCCTCATCTAGATAGCCTCACATGCAGCTTGACTTGCTGCCATGTATCCTGCTTCAGCTGAACTGAGTGCCACAGATTTTTGTTTCCTGCTGTACCAAGAAACTACCGTAGATCTGATACTGAAAATCCCTCCTGATGTGCTCTTTCTGTCTGTTGGGACTCCTGCCCAATTTGCATCTGTGAAGCCATGTAACTTCACCTCATCCATCTGTTTGTACCATAAACCATACTCAGATGTGCCCCTGAGATATCTCAGGACATGCTTTCCTACCTTCCAAAAGAGCTTGGTAGGCTTAACCATCGCTTATGAAAGCTAGTTCACCGCATAGCATATGTCCGGTCTTGTATTAACTAAATACATGAGTAAACCCACCAACTGTCGATAAACAGTGGCATCCACTACCTCTGCCGATGTAGCATCCTCTTTCTTCCAATTTCCTGGAAGAGAAGTGTCGATAGGCTTGCAGCCTTGCATGTGAAACTTCTCCAGTATCTCCCAGGCATACTTTCCTTGAGACACAAATAGTTCACCTTCCCGTTGCCATATTTCCAATCTAAGGAAATAATGAAGGAGACCCAAATCCTTCATCTCAAACTCCTTTGCAAGATATGCCTTGCATGAGTGTATCAACTGCTCATCATCTGTTAGTATTAAATCATCAACATAAAGTATAATGATTAAAAGCTTACCCTCAACCACAATCTAGTACAGGTTTGCATCCGCCTCACTCTTGGTGAAGCCAAGTCCAGTGAAATAGCTGTCGATCCAAGTGTACCAAGCACGGGGTGCTTGTTTCAGCCCATACAATGCTCTTTTGAGCCTACACACATGCGAATCGTTGTTGAAGATCTCAAATCCTTCAGGCTGCTCAATGTACACCTCTTCCTCAATGATCCCATTAAGGAACACAATGTTCACAACCATCTGATGAATGTGCCAACCCATCTGCGCTGAGAGAGCAAGGATGGTCCGTATGGAAGAATACTATGTGACAGGTGCAAAGGTTTCTTCATAGTCAATCCCCTTAATCTGTGAGAAGCCCCGGGAAAAAAATCTTGCCTTATACTTCTCGACAGCCCCATCAACAACTTGCTTTACCTTGTAGATCCATCTTGATCCTACAACTAATTTTCCCACTGGCCTTGGAACAATCTCCCAAGCATTATTTCTGACAATGGAGTTATACTCCTCCACCATGGCATCTACCCATGTGGGCTCCTGCGCTGCTTCTTCAAAAGAAGATGGCTCTGTCACAATACACTTGCTCATAAGAGCCATGTATCCAGTATATCAGTCAGGTGACTGTCTCTGTCTGCGTTGTGATGTAGGGACTCCTACATTCTATGCCACATCAAGCTTTAATCTCTCAGCTTCTGTGGTACGATTTATGTCTTGTCTGATGTTTGGTTCTGCATGATTGGACTCCTCCACTCAATGAATCTCCTCCTGTGGCTGATCCACATCCAGAGGTTCATCTTTGGGAACAAGAAGTTCCTCTTCCGCATGCAAGTGTAGCTCCCTCTCAAGCAACAAATTCATGGCTTTCACCTCATTGAACTTTATATCCCTTCACACAACAGTCATCCGAATGTCTGGAAAATACACATGATAGTTATGGGGTGTTTCTGTGTACCCCACAAATATTCCAACTTCTGCAGTCAGCTCCAACTTCTTCCTGGCATCCTTTGTCACATGAATGTAAACAGGTGAGCCAAAAATATTCAAATGAGAAATATCAGGCTTCTTACTAGAAAATGCTTCTTCAGGTGTACTCATGCCAAGTACTCAATGAGGACAACGGTTTTTCACATAAACCGCAGTGTTGCATGCTTCCGCCCACAAGTGCATCGGTAGGCCCTGGTTATGCAGCATCGCTTGTGCAGCACCCACGATCGTTCTATTCTTTCTCTCTGCGACCCCATTCTGCTGTGGGTTATGAGGCACTATGAGTTCTCTTCAAATTCCTTCTTTGCTACAGAAGTCTTTGAATTCGCCTGAAATGTATTCACCACCATTATCACTCCGTAGAGCTTTCACTTGCTTCCCCGACTCCTTCTCCACCAATTCCTTGAACTCGCAGAACTTTGAGAACGTTTCACTCTTCTTCTACATGAATAAGATCCAACATCTACGAGAATAATAATCAACACATATCACATAATACTTGTGTCTTACTGTTGAAGCAACCGAGAATGGTCCACACATGTCTGTGTGAATTCTCTTCAGGATCACTGAAGCATGGTTCTCCTTCTCATGAAAGGTGGTCTTCACAAACTTACCCATGGTACATCCCTTGCACTGATCTGACTGCGCAAGAGTACCCTTGGGAAGTCCAATATAAATTTGCTACAAAATCTTCAAAGCACCATGGTGAAGATGGCCCAATCTCCTGTGCCATAATTCACCCTCATCTCGGCTCACCACTTCTTCTGCTTTTCCCACCATTGCAGCGCAGCCATCTACCTCTAGCTTGTAGAGATTCTTAATTTAAACCACTATCTTCTTGGTTTGACCTGTTGTTTTATGTCGAAGGAGGGCTTTTCCCTCACTGAAAACAACATCATAACCCTTGTCTTCCAGCATTACGATTGAGACCAAGTTATTCTTGAGACCTGGAACATGCATGACATTCTTCAACAAGAATGGATTACTGGACTCCCTCTCAAAATTAATGGTCCCAATTCCAGTCGCACTGTATCGACCATCGTCACCCATCTCTATATGCAACTGAAGGTCCTTCTCCTCCAAGTCACTAAACAACTCTTTGTCTCCCGTCATATGGAAAGATCCACCACTATCAAGATACCACACCAATCCCATGCAGCTTGAAACCAAGCATGTGATCAAGGAAAAATCCAGCTCAAATTGCGAGGCTAAGGCCTCTCCAGCTGCAGATCCAACAACCTGCTTATTATTCTTCTTCTTCTGTGGAGCACCAGATTTTGAAGGATTTTTCTTCCCCTTCCCTTTCCTTGCTTTGGAAGCCAAAGCACAATTCTCTTCATCTTCATTCTTTGATGAATATCCATCCCTGGTACCCCGCCTTATCTCCTCCTGCACAAGATCCGACCAAAGTCGCTCCCATACCGACAGTTTCTCCCGTCCATTGACAGAGTCTTCGTAGCTATGCCAACTCTTCGGAAGCCTAAGGAGAGCTAAGATCACCAAGTCTTCTTCATCAACAATAACCCCCACACTTCCTAGTTAATCCTTACAGTGGACAAAGTTCATGAGGTATTTTGGAATACTGTCGCCTTTCTCCATTTTTATTTTTCTGAGCTTGTCTTTAAGTGCCAACTTCTTCTGGTCACTTCTGATTTGGAACAAGTTTGTTAAAGCCTTCCACATTAATAATGGAGTGGCTTTCCCATGAAGGCTGGACAAAATATGGTCCTTCACACCTTCCAATAGAATTCTCCTTGTCTTTGCTGTCTTCTTTTGCCGTGCATCAAGTAATGCATCATCTCTAGATCCCGGCTTAGGAACATCGCTATCGATGAACTCCTTCAGCCCATTATCCTCCAGAACCACCTCCATCTTGTCCTTCCAGGCTATGTAATTCGATCTCCCATCAAGGGCATACTCCAATCTCAACTCGTTGAAAGACATTTCAATGTATACTCGATTTCTGCACCAAGAATCTTCTGTAGCAAATTCAAATTGTCCACCAGTACAAACTCACTTCACAATTGCAATCTTCAATCAACAATGCTCCGATACCATGTAGAAATTATATGTACTAAGCATGCATATGTCCAAGATCCACCTGATCTCACACTATTTAACTTTATGCAAGATACTGAATCTATTCCACTTGTTAATATTTTGCAGAAAAATTAATTTCACACACATGTGAAGCATAAACAAAAATATTGAATTGCACATAACACAGTTTTTAACCGAGAAAGCCTAAAGCTGAAAACCCCAACTATATATTATGTAACATGGAGATCATATAAAAATCTCATACAAGCATACAAATATTATCACAAGCTCTCAGTACAGTACAATCGTCATACACTAATCAGGCCCAATCTTGCAAATCCATGCACCGATCTTTGCCCCCTGCTAGCTTGCCTCCACTGCACAATCTCTATTGAAGAATAGCTCTGAATGAATTTGAATTACTCCATCCTTGATTGAACAATCTTCATTGGCATATCCACTAAGTGTGTGATGCAATCAATGCATCACTATAGTCATAACAAATAGTCTATCTTGCCCTTTCACCTATCTCTCCACTGGTCTCCACTGAAACTTCCATGCACTGTATTTAACTGATGTATTGTTCAGTTGATTAATGAGTTATTATTTATGAATTAATTAAATAATTAATTCACTCCACTCTCACTAGTGTATCAATCAGTTAGACTAGATACAACTAGCTCAACTGAGTCTAACCGAGTTAAACTAAATACAACTCCATAACTACTTCTTCCAACTGTGTCATAACTTTTCCACTTGAGTTCTAACTGAGTCCTTCATGCATTAGCTCCAGTAAACCCTTAGGAATAACGTAATTTCTTCTGTCAGCTGATGTGCCACATCTGTGCACTGAAATGAAGTGCTCCAAGAGAATAAGTTACTGTTTAGAGTCCGATTATTACTAAGAGCTAATAATAATTGACATGCATCTATTTTTAGATTGACGATCTATAAATAGACTTCGCCCAATATTCTAAAAACATAATTTCATCTATTTTTCCAACTTGATCAACCATCCAAAAATAGCATCCTGCAACTTAAATATGATCATGTCTAAAAATAGACATAGTCTAAAAATAGACTTGCGCCAAAAATAGCCTGCAGGCCCACTTAGTGAAGGCGACTCTTTTCACTAAGCTCATCATCTTGTTGAATCTCAACAAGTTCAAGGCCTATTTGGACTTGAAGTTTGTCACTTCTCTGTCAGGTTTCTCATTTTCCAACCAAAGGAAATTCCCTTACTATCGATTTCCACTCATTTGAACCCTTAGAGGATTATGATGGGAGTTATGAGCCGATTAGCATAATTTTTTCTTGGGAAGTATTTAGCTTACATCACTTCAAACCTTATAGAATCCTGCTATGAAATCCTCCACATGTTTTTTCTAGCCAAGGATTTGGTGAATAGGTGGATGTATTTTAGACCCCAATCCCTAAGCTCCTTCATAGCCACCAATATAGACCAATTAACAGTGAGATTCGTTTTTTGTACCTATATTTAAATAATACAAATTAAAACTCACCTTCCTAATCAAATTAAGAACACTCTTTGGAACAATTGCAATGGAATTCCAATATAAACTTCACATACACAAGACACACCCCTCTCTAAACGAATCGATTGGACCAATTGGAGATGTGAGATTCCAATTTCATAAAATCCAATCCACAATTCAATAGTTGTTGGGTTTGATGTAAAATCCCAAATATTTTAAGTCCTCATCCAAATCCTTCATAGGAAAATGGAAAGGTTCTCACATCTAGGATAAAGTCTTCACCAAGATGCTATTATAAATTATTGAATATTTCTTTTCATTGATATTCATTACTATAGCCTTGTAAAAGAGGTCCAAGGAGCTCTTAAGTAAATTTCACTTCCTTCTCTCCCAGGATGTAGGCGAGCAAGCCATCTACAAAGAAAAGGTTAGATATCGCCACTTTTACCAAAAATTTTAAAACATGTGGAAGGACCCTAGCTTTGAGCTTACCAATTTTCCTACCAAAAGGCTTCACCACAATCAAGAAAAAGAGATGAGAAAAAAGACACCCTTGGTGGATCCCCTATGAGTCTTTAAATAAATTTTATGGTGCTCCATTAATCATCATTGTGAAGGAATAAGAATAGCTACAACTCATTATCTAGTTGACAACCTACAAAGAAAATCCCATTTGGATGGGGATTATGAGAAGTAAAGTGTAATCCACTCTATTATAAACCTTTGATAGTTCCAATTTTAGGATGGACGATCTCAGATTTGACACTTCCATAGAGTGAGAAACTTCTTGTGCTACTTCTACCACTTTATGATGTTATTATTATGAAGGAAACCAAACTGCTCTTCTAAGATGAAAGAGTTAAGCATAGGCTTAATCCTCTTAGAGTTAAGCATAGGCTTACTTGGTCTAGATTCAACATGGGTGGATGAGTATTTTATACAGAAGCATCCATAACAACATAAGCATTGAGGACAACACTTTTTTGAAGGAGACGAGCATGTTAGGTCCCTATAATAAAAGTTTAGCTCCCATATTATTATTATTATGTCCCATATAATCCCACTATTGTTATTATTGTTTACTTAAATTATTATTTTTATGTATTCCCTAGTTATATTTTGGCCCTTTAGACTAGGTCTTGTCATTTTAATCATCTAATAATTGCTCATTTATGTGATGCAAAATGAGGTTTCCTCCTCGAAGTGGTTTATTATCAAGTCATTGATCTATCTTTTCTTATGCTTATGTGTTATTTTGATTTGGATACATAACAAAAACCCATATCAAAATTTTAAGAAGGAACTCAAGTAATTAATAATCCAAAAAATAGTTAATAATAGAGATATGAAAGGGAATGGAGTAGTATTAATCCTGGAAGTGATTTTCTATGTAAAATAAAATATGTTTTACTTGTTTAAGAAATAATGTACTTAGCAAGAAATGTCTTAGAAAAAACCTATCAATATTTTGGTTGTGTAAACCCTCAGGTTGTGTCATATTATGAACCGTTAGAAGAAAACTGTTGGGTTATTACTTGGATTAAAACCTTTAGAAACCCATAAATAAAAATGAAATCTAACTATACAAAACAATGCTTGATAGATATGTTCAAATCAAGCTGTGAGTGATATCTCTTGTAACAAGGGATATTCGTTTTACTTCAAAACCCTAAAAAATTTGAGAAGTAAATAAGACATGATAATCTTTTGAAAACCCTTATAATACATACTTTTGAATGGTTCTGGTAAAAACTATAAGGGGTGGATACTATAGTTCCATCCTAATAAGGAAGTACCCATGTCCATGACTAGTCTCTAAGATAGGCCCTATAGAGAATTTTCTCTATTGATGATAACTCCTTTGAAACCTTTAAAGATATTTCAAATTAAAAGCTTTCATATTAAAACCCTAAGAAGGGGTTTACCATAAAATCCCTTATTAAAAAAAAATGAAAGAAATAATTAAATTGTGCTAAAGATTTCAAGCTCAAGTTATGAAACTTATGATATTATTAAGTGGAAAAACTGTTTGTGAGGAATCCTTAGATTACTTAGAAAAACCCAAAGAGGAAGTGTCGCTAGCGATTATACCATTACTACCTATACAACTAGTAAGAAAAATTGAAAAATAAAATAATTTTGAACCTAATAATCCTCGGTGTGCGAACAGAGGGATATAGGAAAAGGAAATTTGTGAGATTACCTATCACATGTGATTGGGGTAAGGCTTTAGAACAAATGAGAAAACTTTTGTGTTGAAAAAAAATAGATTAAATAATTGTTGTAAACCCTAATCTACCGTTGCGGAGAACTCATTTAGAGAAGGTAAGACAATGTGAATGAATGGTCTTGGAAGGGTAGTCACAATCCCTCTCATAATTTGGTTAGTCTGTCTATACCATTTAATTAACCTAATTCATCCAAACTATTCATTTGTAATTCAATCACATGGGGATGTAAGACTCAAAGCCTTTATGCCTCCCATGGCCTACGTACTTTGATATAACACATTTTAAAGGGGGAGGGACTGATTTAGGCCTAGTAATGTTAACATAAATGGCAAGGATATAAATGAAGTTATAGACATAGTCTAAGGCGGAGGAAAGAAATTTACACTTAACCATAATGGTTCATATGGATTACAATTTTTAAATAAGGGGTGTTGCGGGGCAACAAGTCCTTTCCTTCAGTGGGCCAGCCAACATACAAATTTTTGAGAGGTATGGCACTTGTGAATCCTTGTGAATATGCACTTGGGCTAGCCAACATAAAAATTTCTGAGAGGTATGGCACTGTGAAACCTTGTGAATTTGTGAATCTACACTTCATTAAAAGGAATAATAAATGAAGTCGACAATATATGGGAAATAATAAAAACTTGCATATATGTGGGGCAATGCTATAAAATTGTACAAATGTTTGTTGGCACAAATATGGGCAACATATGTGGCCAGTTGATAACTCCATATATGCGAATTTAAGTTCTATGAGTTGTTCTGTATTTGATGTTTCTTTTAGTAAGTTTGATCGTGTAGAATAATGTGTTTAAGATAAGGGATTTGTACCAGCAACCTATTAATATTGAAAAACCAAAATACCTGGGACATTGATGAAAACTAATTAAGAAAATCATTGAACTAATATCGTTGTTATATTTAACTATGATATTTAACCAAAATATAATAAATTATTATGACACTCCATAAAAAATTGACAGAGTTTAGGTTCTACTTCGTTATTCCGTGGCAGTATTTTAGGTCCAGCTGAAAGGTTTGCTAATTGATGCTAATGATGAGTTTTGTATTTTGTGAAATAGGTCAGTCTCTACAAAAGTATCTAGTGATTTAGTTATACAAGTAAATGGAGTGAAGTATCTTTTCCACAAGGTAAGCACATCTTTCACTTCGCTCTCTATATTTTTTACTAGTTTTTTAATTAGGAATGATTGTAGCTATTTGTACAAAATTACAAATTGCAAATTAACCCTAAATTTCGTCTTTACGTTTGTAGTTTCCTATGCTTTGAAAGTGTGACCTCTTACAAAGGTTCGCTGCAGAGGCTTCTGATTCTGAAAATGATATAATTGAGCTCCATGATTTTCCGGGGGGTTTAGAGGCATTTGATTTCTCTGCCAAGTTTTGCTATGGCATTACTGTCACTGTTGGTGCCTTCAATTTGGTTGCTGTCCGATATGATACAAATTATCTTCAAATTACGAGGCAATGGAGAAGGGAAACCTTATATACAAGGTTGAGATAAAAGTTAAATTTTCACATATAATAAAAGTTTAAATATTTAAAATTAAAATTTGGGTTTCCAGAACACAAATGTTTTGCTTGCTGTTTTCTGGGATAATCCAAGCAAGCTAGGAGTTGAAATGAAGCAGGTTGGTTGAATAACCCTTCTTGGATTATTGTTGCAATTGCTTGCTTGTTAGCTGGGAGCTAGCTTGCTGGTTAGATTGTTGGCTGAGGAGTTGGGTTGCTAAGGAGCTGGAGTTGTTCATGGTGATGAGGAGCTATAGTTTGGATGCAAATTTTTCATGACCGAAGAACAACTATCTTAGGCCTACAAAGTTCATGAATTAGCATGTAAGAAAACTCATTTGTTGATTATATGACCTTGAATTCGTTAATGTTGAGATAGAAAAAAATACCAGGCTACAAAGAAATTACCATGTGTAGTGAGGACAAATGACAACAAATGAGGAAAACTGAAGGCATTTAGAGGACTAACATGCAATGTTTATACAAGAATAAGCCAGGTGTATTATGTGCCATGTGTATGTTTACACATGATGGTAGACTAACGTCACTTTCATATTCTTAATTTTTTTAAAACATAAAATGTTGACATAATAATGTTAGCATTAGTCTAACATTAATTAATTGAAATTGAAAATTTAGAATTTAACCTAAGTTTGGATACATTTGGCCTCGATATGAGGCCAATAAGACCTCCACATTCCTTATTGGTTGTGATAATTGTTGGAAAAGACTCATAGACTAAGAAAACGAAGCTTTATAAAAATTAAATTGAAACATTACGTTAATTTACTTAGCTTAAATTGAAACATTGCATTAATTTACTTAGTTTTTTTAATGCAAACTAATGCATAGGGACAAAACGATTACAATAGTCCCTGCATCCCAAAGGGACATGGACTAATAACGATGAATCCATGGTTGATGGTTCATTTCCTTTGCTCTTCACCATATATATTTCCACTTTGAAAATTAAAATAAGGATTAAGATATATAAATGTTAGTTTTTGTTCTTTTCCAAGAATATATCTATAGAGTGATTTACTCTATGTCAAAATAAATAAATAAAATAAAAATTAATGTGAAAATTATTGGTATATTACAAATATCATGGTTACCAATATAATTATTATTATTTAAATTTGTTTTAATGGGATATGATTATTATGAACTTTTGCAATATAACAAATTAAATTGATTTGATTTATTAATTTATTAATTTGTTTTCATGATTTTTTTATTCAGATATCATTATATTTTATTATTATGCTTCATGTAAGATTCCATTACAACATCTCTGACATACTCGGTTGTGGAAGTCCAATCAAAACAATAAATAAATTTGTTTTACCATTTAAATTAAAATAATGATGAGTATCTATATCCATAATATTTGAAACCTACAACTTGAATATATATATATATATATATATATAACATGTCTACAAAAAATGTGAGGTTCATATGTATATAGCTATATGTGTTACACATGATTTAATGAACAAAAAATAAGAATATTTGTATACATATAGATGTGAAATTTATGTATAACAAAAATAATATTATAGAGAATCAACATAGAACCATCATTAAATTTATCCAAAAGATCAAATTTTGGATGTGCAAATCCTTTTTAAGTTTTACACTCAAAATAGGTTTGCACCTAAAATAGGTTTGCACCTAAAGAGGTTTGATTCATCTCTATGCTTAATATAACTATGAATCTATGTTAGTTTTAAAAGGAAATAAAAAAACACAATTAATAAATATTGAAATTTTATGTAATTTATAAAAAACTATATTTTGTTTAATATTGTAATTAAAATTATATTTTTAATGTAAATTATTTATATATATTTATAAAAAATTTAAGATAAGTTTTTTTTTGTATTAATATACTTTTTTGAAATGATATAGGAGCACTCTGCAGGACAAAAATACCTAGGAGGTCTTGCCATATTTACTAAGGGAATTGGGTTCCCTTAATTTAATTTAAGTTAAATTAACGTAAATAAACATATGAATTGGTTTTATTCGCGAAATGATAGAGAATTTCTTCATCAACATGTATAAATTATTTGAGGAAATTTTATTTATGAGCTTGAGAATAATAATGAAGATATTATCCACATAGTTGGGTCACTTAACAAATAGTAGGAATCAAGGATCTATTAGAAATATCAAGAGATTTTTTGGGATCTAAATAGATTTTAGGAATTAGTTTAGGTTCAAATTTTATTTTATTTTGTAAGTAAGTAGGATCAATATATTATGATATGAACAGAGGTTACAGCTTTGGTGCTCGAAGACTTATGGCTTTGATAGCGGAGAGGTCTGCTTCGATTCGATCTTACAAAGGACTGAGTTTCTACATAGCTGAGCAGTAGCTTGAACTTTGACCATCATAGTCCTTACAACAAAACTGCAGGGCTGCCACGCAGGGTCACCCTTTGATTGCAAAACTAGACCAAAATATTGCTGTAGGCCATAGTGGCCTTTTACAAGCCGAAAATTGACTGTAAAAAGACTGTAAGGAAACATAGGACACGAAACAGAGATTAACAAGTTGATAGAAAAACAAAGGGAAAGCTGAGCCATTAGAAAGTTGGAGTGGAAGCACCCGAATGCCCTCCTTCGGCCGGAGTGACGCCTTCACCGCCTGTGGTGGGAGCCCGTGGCTTGAACCGTCTGATCACGGTGGCCTGCGAATCATCCGGAGGAAGCTCGATGGATACATGGTGAATGTGGCGGAGATAGATTTCAAAGCGGTGGACGAACTTTTCCAGAGCTTTGCCATGCTGTTTTAATTCCTCGGTCAGTGAGTTAAATGCAACCTACAGTTTGTCGATGCGGGCAGAGTTTTGGGCCGACGCCATGGAAGTCATCGCAAACGTCTCCTTTACTGCTGCTCCTTGCATGGCTAGGGCCTTGGCTAACATCGTTTTCACTTGCCAAGCGACGACTTGTGTTTGCAGAAATTGGGTCTGACGTGTGGATGGAGTTCCGGGGTCCACGAGCCAATCGACCTCCTCACTAATGTCAGTGTCGTCTGTCCGTGTTCGAGCCAGTTCCACTTCTTCCTCCAACACCTCGATTGTCTGCCTGCCGCGTTTAGAGACTGAAGCCTCATAACAATCCTTGGCCCTTTTGAGGGCTTGTGAGGCTTTGATGCTTCTTAGATTCAGTTCCGCCATGGCCCTTGAGATAGTTCTTGCACCGATCACTTTGCATGAGCTGAAATATGGATTATAAGAGGAGCCTGCAGATTGATAATCCAACGCAGGAATGATACAGAAAGGTTGCGGGGAGGAGCTAATAAAGAAATTGGAGAAGGGTTGAAGCGTGCTACGGGGAAGCCACTCAAGGCCATAAATGAGGGAAAGTTGCCTAAATGTACTGCCGCCAAGGCTGGGTGAATGCTCGGAGTTGTCCGTTCTGCCATGTAATCCTTCACACGCTATCATCCTGTGCTTAAAGCGCTTGGTGGAGCTTTTTCCTCTGCCATAATTCCTTCTCATTAAGGACGGCTGATCCCGATGGCTTCTCGTTAACCTCTCCTGTGGTTTAGGTTCAATTTTTGTTCAAATTTTCTTGTATAAATATATTGTGAGCTTGCAGGCATGTTAGATGTTAGTGTGGGAAAGTTAGAGAAAAACCCATATTGTAAATGAGGCCAATTTGTACAAGATTTTGTGTAATTTGAATTTGCGTGAATTTATTAGAAATATCAGGAGAATTTTTGGGATCTAAATAGATTTTAGGAATTAGTTTAATATATTGTGAACTTGCAGGCAAGTTAGATGTTAGAGTGTGGGAAAGTTAGAGAAAAACCCATATTGTAAATGAAGCCAATTTGTACATGATTTTGTGTGAATATATGTGCCGAATTGCTCAATTTGTGTGTTAGTAATTTTGATATGCATGTTTATTTTAAGGAGAGAGGAGAGAGAAGAGTTCAATTAACTACCCTATGCTGAAAAATAAGATTCCCATCAACATCATAAAAGACACCCAAAAATATAATTAATAAATGATAATAAAATTGTGGAAAAAATGATGAAAAAAAAGAAAGAATAAACTATTTAACAAAAAAAAATGATTTTAAACACAATGCCATAAAGTAATACACAATTTAACGTGTATAAATAATACAAGATCTATTTTCTATGAAACTTTTAAAAATCACATGTACCACCATATCCACATATATTAAATGGATAATAATATATATATGCATCAATCTATGATAGAAATCATCACACATACTTCGTGATACATCTTGTATTGCAAAGATTGAAAAATTAAAAAAATTAACTAAGTTATAACCTTATTATTATTATTATTATTATTTTGTGACATAAATAATTTGTATTTCCTAAAAACATGAAATACATATTAAGTCACGAAATTCTTGTTTTGATTATCACTAAGAAAACCAAACCAAACCCAAAATCTTAACCTTTTCAAAAGAGTAAAGACATATTTTTATTTTTTAATATGGAAACTAAAATCAAAAGACTAAAAAATTGGCCACATAGGTCAATGACAAAAATTACACACTCAAAGAATAAATAAAACATGAAAGAATAATAGACAAAAAAAAAGAAAAAAGAAAAAAACTAATTAGAAATATTTAACCTTCTTAGTTATGATCCAACATTCTTAAATTAGGGGAGATTTTTCAGAGCATTTCCATAAAATATGTGAAGCTAATAAAATGCATTTATGATTGGCTAACATGCATATCAATCCAAACTTTATTGTCTTCACACACTTTATCTATCTATCTATACATATACATATACATATACATATACATATATATATATATATAAACCATCATGAGTTTTCTACTGTAAAAAGAAAATTTCAAGAAAAATATTAATAAGTAATATGTAGTATACACAAAAAGTTGAGTTGTTAACTAGTCATAAAGATAAACATGTGTATGTATAATTATTGATAAATGATGTAGTTATATTTTTCTTTAATATTTTTCAAAGCTACATGTTGCAAGAGTAAACCTTTGTTAACCCATCCTTAATACAACCAATACTAGTACCTAAAAATAAATACTTGGAGTAAGTTAATGTGTTTTGTAGTAAGTTGATGTGTTTGGGAGAAATAATACCCCACTCTAAAGAAAAATAAAAAGTGATATTTAGAAAACTTAAAATCTCTCGAGTTTTCAATTTTTCTTTTTCTTTTCAAAACCGGTAATTAATATAATGCATATTTAGAATTTATCTTTATTTAATTATAACATTATTACAGCTAAAAAAATCATAATTGAAATTCATAATTAATTAATTTCACTAAAATTAAAACAACCTAATAAATTTAGAATTTATCCTTATTTAATTATAACATTATTACAACTAAAAAAATCATAATTAAAAATCCAATTAATTAATTTCACTAAAAAATTAAAACACCCTAAAACAAATAAGTCTAACTAACTATTAATCCTAAAAATACCATCAATACAATATGCATAATTAAAAAATATTAAATCAAAATACTAAAATAATAATAATAATTTTTGCAAAGTAATTAATCTTCACTTTAAATAATATTTATGTTTTATGTAATTAATAACAATGAAATATATTTTATTAATTTTTTTAATATGTTGCTACTTTAATTAATATTATTGTCAAGAGCCCTATACAGGTTATAATGAAGGTGGTATGGTAAAAACATATATAAAAATAATTAATGTTCATTATATACGTATTACATATATTATGTTGGTGATGTTGTAGTTAAACACATTGTAATGAGGCATTACATAAACGGTTGTAGGGAAGCGTTAAATAAAGAAATAATAATTTATTGTATTTTTGTATTTACCAAGCATCTAAAGAGATTAAATTTTTGAAGATGCAAATGTTTTTTGAGTGCAAAATTTTCTAAAGGTTTTGAAAATATAAAGATGTGTTTCTTTTTAGTAAATTCAAAGTTAAAATGTATCTATGTTTATTCTTAATAATATTACATATATATATTCTTATTTTGACTTGGTATTTTTATTTGACATGTGTTATAATATTTATAATTTAATTTTTCAATGTGATGATAATAGTATTGATTTAACGTTTTATAATTTTTATAATTTATTTTTTCGATGTGATGATAATAGTATTGATTTAGAAAGAGAATATTGTAAATATTAAGTGTTTGTATGCATATTAATTAAACATACACATAAAAATTTAAAATATAATGGGTCATATTGATGTGCCAATATAGATCAATATTGTGCTAATATAGAGCAATCGTGTCCAAATATTGATTTTGATGAGCTCTTGTGGTGCGTAAATATGGCACAAAATTCTCGACTTTGGAAAAGATCTTGGAATTTGGAATTTCATTCCTCTCGTTAACCAATTCTTGCTCAATATTAGATATATCCCACTATGCCACTAAGGGGGTGTGTTACTGATATTAGGTTACTGAGGCTTATGCTTGGGTCCGAGCTCAGTAGTTGCTTACTAAGCCATGGGCCCCGTGACCCCTTTTGGTCAAATGTACACTCTATTTGAACATTGCTAATGACTGGTGAGGGAACAAATGAATTTAGACTAGCATATTGGTGGAATTAGATAGGAATGAGATGTGAGAGATTGAGATCAAGGGAGGGAGAGTTATCAAGAGAGACGTAGGTAGGTGTGAAGTGAACAAAGAGATATCCGGTTGAACAATAGAGGCTAATATAAAATCCAACACAAGATCCCAAGTGTCAAAAGCCAAAACATGAACTCAAAGATGGGATAATATACCAACAAAATAAATATACATTACAGGAAATTTCATCCTAAAAGTGCCGATGAATTTTTCATGTAATTTCCATGTCATAATATGTAAACCAATCAAAATCATTTAAATTTAGAAAGAGGTACATTTAAATAATTTGGAGGGAAAAGAAGAAAAACTTCTTTTTTTAATTATATTTTTGGTTGATCTCCTTATAGGTTTACTCAGATTTAAAGTGTAGTGACTTGTTTGATGGAAAATAAATTCCACATCCAACATGTACCCATTATACATACTTTTGAGAAGACCCACATTGATAAAAATTGAAGATACATTAAAAAAGCGTGTTCAACACGTTTTTTTAATGTATATTAATTTTTTATCAATTTAGGTCTTCCCAAAAGTATGCATAATGGCAAATTGTTAGATGTGGAATTTAATTTTGCATCCAATGAGTGTCTACACTTGAAATTTGAATAAACCTATATTGAGATAAGCCAAAAATACAATTTAAAAAAAAAGTAGTTTTCTTCTTTTCCCTCCAAAATTCATAACTATTATTTTATTATTTTATTATTTTTCCTTAGGAGACCACTTTTAGGCTGAAATTTCTTCTAATGCCTAAGAGAAGTCATGTGGAGAGAGCGAGGAGTACTTGTCACCTAGAAAGCACACTCGATGAGATGTAAACATCGAAAGAAGTGGAAGTGGAAAACTAGAAATTGAATCATAGAATCATCAAAGGTAAAGGGAGCAAGCCACGAGGGCCTAGTCCTTTTGATTATTTAGAAACTGAATCATTTCTACAGGGAGTTTTCATCCTAATTTCCTAAAAACACTAGATTGAACAGTATCGTTGTTTCCTATGAGAGGAAAAATTCATAAATAACTTTTGAACATTCCTTATGACAAGTTGGAAATTTCATCAAATTGAGTGGCAACCTCCATTCTCATTTCACAGAGTGAATGCTATATATTGATTGATGACTTGTGTGTTAGGAGATTGAATACGGTATCAATTTGTGATCTACATGCATAGTTATCCCCCTCGCAAGAAGCCACAAAACCAAATTCTATACTACCAACTATCGATCAATCTATCCCTTGGTAGATGGCCCATTCTTAATAGCTTGATGATTTCTTTGGGGGTTAGCATAAATGCTCTATGTAACATCATTGGTTACCCCCATTTGGGTGTTTTAGTCTTGTTGGAGGACATTTTGTCATTCTCAAAGACATTATATATCCAAGGGAGGAGGCCATGGCCCTACTATAATGAGAGTACCTTTAGAAGATCCTTTGTTAGCCAAATGATCTAAAATTTTGTTGGTTGTTATTATTACATGGGAGATAAGGGTCATAGAGATATTATCGATAGTGGATCTCATGCAAGTGAGGAATATTTCCAACCTCTAGCTAAAAATTATTTTTTGGGCACTCCCTCCATTAAGGATAATATTCACTTTGATGAGGAAAAGATGAGAATCCTATTCTAAGATCAACATAGTTAATGTGAGTTTAATGAGATAACCTCTCTCGAGGAAGCATAATTTAGCTACATTGTTGCTAAAATGGTTGAAGACTCCAAAGTAATAATAGAGAGCATGCCCATGACGGTTTTTGGAATTAATTCCAAAGCTTGATAACCTTTATATATATATATATATATATATATATATATATATATACACACACACTATTATTTCTCATTAAATGTTTATTAATCAAATTTATTAGTTTTTAATATGTTTATTAATTATATGTTATGGTGTCTTGAAAATACATATACCCACTATGTTTAGATGAATGGATTCAGCTACAGAATAAATATAGACAAAACATATAAACAATATGGAAAGTAATCCTAAAATCCTTCAACATAATAGCCTCGGGCCAAGAATGGTGAGTTGGTTCAAGAAGCTAGGTCCGCATAGGGGTTTATTCATGGTTTAGATGTGCCAATCAACATATACTTCCCCGAGAACTAGTTTTTTTCTTGTCTTCTCACAAGATCAAATACTTGAATCAGAATGCAAACCTGAAACATTCATCTATATGGGGTCAAAATTAGCTTCCCTCCATATCATTGCACATACTGGATCATTGGCATCAAGAAAGGGAAGAATACACGAAAGCATTGACATCATCTCACATAAGAATACCAGATCAGGAAGATGAATTATTGTGGATACACTGAAAGAAAGGCTCATACTCTCCCAAATATAAATACTTATATTATTGCATCAAAGGAACTTGATATACAATCTTGGTGGTGGAAATACCTCTGGAAATCGAAGAGCCCTACTAAGGCAAGGATGCTATTATGGTGTATACTATAAAATAAAATACCCACTGGAGAAAATTTGAAAAAATGATCTTTCCATGGACCTTATTGGTGCGCCTTATGTAAAGAAGTCGAGGAATTTGTAGATCACTTATTCTTATCATTTCAAGCGGCTAATCATGTATGGAATCTAGTTTATCAAGGATTAACAGTTTATATCAGGTGGAAAGGTGAGCATATCAGTCAGACTTGGAAGAAATGGTAGAACATGGTTGCTCCTAAAAATCAATGGAACATCCCTCTGATTACTTACTGAGGTATATGGATAGGGTGAAATCGGAAGATTTTCTAAGACAATATCTTCATCCCTAAAACTATTTTTTCATAGATCATAAAAA
Organism: Pinus albicaulis; assembly: GCA_034641835.2. Classification (NCBI taxonomy): domain Eukaryota; kingdom Viridiplantae; phylum Streptophyta; class Pinopsida; order Pinales; family Pinaceae; genus Pinus; species Pinus albicaulis. Next base: position 1,159,728,780 of record CM076580.1, on the reverse strand, counting down.
TATATAACCTCCTACTTGATGGTGAACAAAACCATTGTCCTCGAGTCATCTCTCTATTGATTATTGACCACACAAAACCATTGTCCTCGAGTCACAACAAGGTAGATGTGGTAGGGGTGCTATTCTACACCTAAATGAATCTCATCACTTTGAACTAAAATCATGTTTGGGATAAGGCACAAACAATTCTTGTAGAATTACTAGTCTAAAGTTACTCCTATTCTTTGTTGAAAATAAATACAGACAAATATAGTTTTTTGGTGACTCAAAGGTGGTTGTTCATTGGTTTAATCATCTTTCTACATTCCACACACACACACTCTGAAGCATAGTAGATGAGGTTTTGATTCTAACAACTCATTTTGACTACATTTCTTGTAACAAATTTACAGGTAGAGGAACACACTTTTCGACAAGCTATCCAAAGAGGGTGTGTAGTAGGTGTATGGTATTTTCCATGTGACTGAATAGGATGGGAACAATCATTATCAGTATTATCATCTCCCCTTCTCTGAGAAAACACATGATACTGCAACCTAACTGTGACACAATTTTTAATACTTTTGCTTATATGACTCAATGCTTTTTTGTACATGGCTACCTATAGACAAATTTCATCACAAATAGACTCATCATGGACTCGAGTTAGTTTATTATATTATTTCATATTTTATGTATATGTACTCCAGTACATATCTGCAGACCTACTGATGATTGTTTTTTCATCAGCAGTCACATTTTGGAATGATATAGTGCATACAACATGTTTTATATTAATGAAAAATACAATTTTTCTTGGAGGAAAATATATGTGTGTGTGTGTGTGTGTGTGTGTGTGTGTGTGTGTGTTATGAAATATCATGGTTGCCTATATAGTCATTATGATTTAAATTTATTTTAATTTTTTATGTCTATTATGAATTTTTCTAATATAAAAACTTGAATTGAATTTATTTATTATTTTTACTTTTTTATTTTTCACAAAGGAAAAATTCGTAATTTTATTAATGAAAACAAAATTACATGTTACACTTTGCTGTAATTTCAGAGATAGGAAAATACATTGCAGTTATATGCTATATTACATGAGGAGTGAAAATTAATTTTTCCTCCCTTTTTTCTTTTCAACCTTTCTCCATGGACTTGGTGATGGCAAGGTTGAGATAAGTACGAGATGATTTTCAGCTATGGTTGCTCTGTTGTCCTTATTCGAATCGGATGTGTCTGAGTTATGCTATATTTTGAGTCCTCCATTTTCTGGATCCTCTTGGTCCAAAGACGCCAGAGCCATGTTTGTAGGCTCTTGCATCTCCTGTTCTTGTGTCTCAGTTTCTGTTGTTGTCTGGTTGTTTTCTTTGGGGATGGGTTCCATCTCATCCTCTTCCTTCCCCTATTCTCGTTCATCAGAGGGAAATTGCCAACCCTTTGTAACTTTCCCCATTTTTTTATTTTTCCTATTGTCTCTTTTGGCTTCTGGACAAGTGTTTTGTAAATTATGCCCTGTATTCCTGCATATTCTACACCTGAATGTAGTGTTCTTGTAATCAAGATGCTGCGTCCATTTTTGTTGTTTGTGAGTTAGTATGATGCATTCTGGTAGCCCCTTGCTGAGATCCACTTCCACTCAGATGCGTGCAAAGGTGTAGACCCGCTCCTCCATTCTTTGTGTGTCAGTTTTGATGTAATTCCCAATCATGTCTCCAATGCTGCCAAGAACGTCTTCATTCCAGAAATGAAGTGGGAGGTTGTAAAGCCTCACCTAGACCGGCATTTTAGAGACCTCCATGGTATTTGTGTCAAAATCTGGAAACCAAGGTGTGGTGAAAAGTCCTGTGGATCCCCAGAACCATGGTCCAGCCTTTTGGATGTGTTCTATGGCCTCTTGGGATAAGAATTTAACAATGAAGAATCCCTTTGAATAGAGGTGTATTTCACAGTATGTCGTCCAGTTAGTGAAGATCCAATGAAATAGCTCCATTGGTTTGGGCCAGAAAAAATTAAATATTCATATGAGTGCTTGTGTTTCAAAGACAAATCTATGGTCATCGTTCTCAGGTAATTCGATCTGTAGTTCTGGAATTTGGTTGAGTTGTTCCACAATGTACGGTTTTAGGGCATTTGCTGCCAGTGCTGTAGGGGCAGTAGATGTGTTTTTCCCCTTTAGTATATTCTTATAGGACATTCTCCGGGATCCCTGTGCACTGTGTTGCCTAGCAGCACCACCTCTCAGTCTCAGGTTGAGATAAACGGTGTCTGCAGGGCAAATTCCATAATCGCAGAGGATGCTGGAGTCCTGTAGTGATTTCCCTCCATGGATGAGGGATTGCACATGGCTTGGATATCCGGTGGTTTTCCAGATGGATTGTTTCAGTCTGTAACCTGATTAGATATATTTAACCATAGCAATAAACTGTTCCCCTCAGGGGTCTTGAGAAAAATTTGAAATCTATATGTGCTTACCTGATTTTTATATGCAGTGATGTTGGTACTTGGTGCTAACTCTTCCTAATACTTCTGCTTCAGAAGACACCTATCAAGTTCTTGTGTCCCTGTGCAAATGTTGGTGGTCGGTTGCCCAAGAGTAGCCCACCTACCGGGAGCAGCATAGTGAGTAAGCGACCATTGAAGTGATGAATGTAGAGTGTGCAGGTTCTATTCAGGGTAATGAATGAGGTATATGACCCCTGCGCCCACTTGCAGACAGTAACGAGCATCTATGCCCCCGCCACTAAGTGGTAACGAATACAGCCTCTGAGTGTGAAGGGAACAGAGCACCCCAAATGCTGGTGGGAGGATTCCATGCCCACCAGACCACTAGTGGCACGCAGCTGCATAGAGGTCACACACAATCAATAACAGGGGAGCAACGTCCGGGTGTGAAGTCAAATACGAATGCATAGGCTGCCAATCAAGTCTACAAGGTATCCTTGTATCTTTCACCTTGGGGATGCTCCACCAAGCCATAGTAAGCTTCCCATCCATCACAAGGCCGCAAAAGGGTAATATCCGGTGCCATCTCCCCACATATGCATCTTCGTGAGGGATTGCAGGGGAAGCACAGAGATCCAAACCATGGTGGCTTCCCCAGTTTTTTGAGTTCCGGCCTGCGATGGCATCGAAAGATGCCTAAAACCCTAGGATGATGGAAAATTTGCCCGCACTCTCCATCTCAGTCGATTTTTTCCCATTTTTACTTTTTTATTATTTTTAATTGAAATATAATTATGTGTTCCATTACAAAATCTCTCATATATTGGGCTTGGCAAGGCCTCTAGCATTAGAAGAACATATAGTTGGCATAAATAAAAAAATTAACAAAATCTATAAGCCATAGAAATAATAATAAAAATAATAAGTCCATTCAGTTCAGTTTATTATATTGATTTTTTTTTTTTATTAATAAAATTACAAGCAATTTCTAGAGGAAAAAACATAATATGCATATCACTTTTAAAAATAAATAAATAATGATAGTTCATATTTGTAACCATAAATTTCACAACTTAATGTTTAAATTTAGTTGATAACAATTTAAAAGCTTAATATTTATGATAAAGCAATTTTAACCCATATATATGTTATGTGTATTACATTAAAAATTTAAATATTAGAAATGTCTTTTGTGTATGTATGTAGTTATTTTTACAAATATTTCTATATATAGAGATGTGAAAACGTTTCTAGCCTAGATCCATCTTAACTCTCCATTTACAAAGGGACTAGAGGGATCTAATCTCTTTTAAAGTGAAAGGATATTTGATCTCTCTCAAAGCTTGTTAGATCTGAGATAAAATAAATCTAACTGATATTTAATATTAATATTATATTTATACTATTAGTATAAAATTCTTAAGATTAATTAAATGTCTTGATTGTCCTTAAATTATTCATTTGATATTCGCGATCCCTTTTCCTTTATGCATGAAGTGGGTTGGTCTACAACTATTTCAATCATTTATAATGTTTTTCACCCTATCTTTCCATGATTAAAAGTCAAATGTAATTACAATTGAATTAAATTTACTATAAAATGGTTGTAAGGATAGAAACTTTGAAAAGAGTTCTAGTTGTTCTCTTCTCTTCTCTTGTTTTATGTGAGTGCTCAATAAAAAAATTTGGGATATTTTTGGCTTTACCAGACACTCATATCTCCCTTATTGAAAATTCTATGTTTGGATCCTGGATGGGAGCTCTGGCTTGTTGGATTAATGGTTTCTTTGGTCAGGATCATCAGCTCACTATGTTCTTCCATGGGTATGTTGGGCAAGAAAGTTATTTACAAATATTTTGGGGCTTGTATTTTAAGGACTTACATTTATTTCCTAAATTTTTAATAGATAAAGTTGGTTGGAGGTTATTAAAACATCACTCTCTGTGGACTAGATTTGTTTACCAAATAAACTGAAAACCAATATTTTTGTAATTTGGAAAGTTTTTTTCTCCTCTTTATATTTGATAGATTCAGGCTTAGCATGGAAAGTGGGCGGCATATCACATTTAACTTTTGGTCTCGATCCTTTGATTGGAAGTCTTATTGATGACAAACTTCCAGAACAATTGATTTATTTCCTTCATGGTAATGGCCTTATTTAGTTGAGCCAATTTGCAAACCTAACACAAACAAATATTTGGACTTAGGGTTAGGAATTGGTTAACCATTTAAATATTCCCCTGTAGCTTCATAATTTATGAAATAGATATATTGAAATACTACATGCTTCTCATATCATATATGTATGATAGGAGGATGAGTTGGTTTGGTCTTAGGATCCTCATGGGGTTTATTTGCCAAAATTTGGATAGTATTTCCCCATTTGTAAGAGATTGGAGGATATTCATGAGGATTGATGGAAAATTTTATCATCAAAAATCAATGGCCCTACCAAAACAATAATTTTCATGTGGTGTGCACTAGCTAACAAAATCCATACCTTTGACAACTTATATAGGAAATGTTTTCAAGGTTATAACACATGTGCTCTGTGAAAAGAAGATGAAGAATCTGCCAAAAATTATTTCTATTGTGTCCTTATTTTAAAAGAGTTTGTAAATATGATTCGAAAAATATCAGAATTGCAAGTATTTGGTTAGGTGAAAAGTTAATGGAGGCATGGTTTCAATGGCTCTGTTTGAGGGAGAAAAAATTGTATCGAGTATTACCTCTTTTAACAATTTGGGGAGTTTGGCTTGAAAGAAATGGTGCTATATTTGAATATTGTGTCATGCTTATTTATATTTATGAAACAAATATCTTAGATATTTATGACTTTCTCCTAAAGAAACAAAAGGACAATAATAATAAAATCCTCAATTGGGTAGTCATTGAAAGATCCCTTCCATGGGATTCTTAATGGGGCCTCTTAAGGAAACCCTGTGGGATGTGGTGGAGGATTTGTACTTCATCTTTCAAAGACACATTATTTCTCTCTAAAAATTTGCTTGTGAGGAGGCTCAAACAACTATGTGGAGCTCTTATCACTAAAATTGTTGCTTATGTTTTCAATAGAGAAAGGAGTGGACCACTTATAGGTATTTGGAGACTCCATGTTGGTTATAAATTGGGTCAAAGGATTTTACATATGCCACAACATGACATTATAGCCTTTATTGGAAGACATTTATGGGTGAAAATAATTTTTTCTCAATTTTCGGTGCTTCATTTTTATGTTAGACACCTAATCCTCGAGATGTGATTTGGGTTATGGTGTGTTAGGGTGATTAAGAAACCTAGACACTAAATCCAAATGTTTCATGATTGTATTTATACATGTACATTTTCATCATTCTTTGAATTAAGTTGAATTCATTTTCCACTAATTTGTGTCTAACAGTTGTATCAAAGAGAGTAGTTCATCTGTTGTGTAATTCATAAATTAACTAAATTAGATTTGTATTTCATAATAAAATTTCTTTCTTAAAATTTCCATACATATTGAATTTATGAAATTAAATTTTATAACTTAACAAAATTTAATCGCATAAATCAACTAAATTAGAAGGAATTTTTGGAAAATTCTAGGTATATATATAGATTTTATGTTTTCAAGATTTTTATTTTTTATTTTTTTTACGATTCATATGATTCCTTCCTCGTAATTTCCTTCATCTCTGCTTCCTTTGCAGCGATGAGACTAAATTACTTACCAAAGGAAAGGATATAAAATCTATTTATTTATTTTTAACCGAGAGGAAGATCTCTCCCTCTAGCTTTTATTGAGTGACCTAACTACTAACTTCTTGGCCCTTTGAAGGCTATGTTTCCATGAAATGAAATTTAGTTAATTATATTTAGAAAAAATATATTAATGAAGAGTTAGAAAAAACACCATAACTTAAATAAATTTCAAGTTCAAAAAATTTCATTATTATTTTGGAAGAGTGTTTATAATCTCATTATTATTTCATTATTTATATATGGGAACGATATTGTAATTATAACTAGAGGAATTATTTCAATAAAATCTCTACTAATAAAAATATTATTGATATTTAAAAAAATTGTAATTTAAGTTAATGGAAGTTGATTAATAAATTTAGTGTTTTTGGATCTTATTGGTTGTTTATAGTACATTAAAAATTTTATTGATAATTTTCTTTTATTTATGCTTTCATCTTGAATTGGATGTATTTCTCAAATACCAAGGATAAGGAATTTAACAAGTTTTAGGATTCAAAGCTTTAGTTGAAAACTAGACATGTAAGGAGATCAGAATATTAGGAATCGATAATGGTAGAGTAGTTCAAAGGATTTTGCAAGTACGATGGAATAAAGAGAAATATCATAGTTATGTATAACCTACATTAGTATAGGGTTGCAAAGTGGAAGAAATGATTCGTCATTAGGGGCTTCCAAGACCATCAAATGACCAAGAATTACCAATGTTTATTTAGGTAGAGGTATGCAACAACATAGTTGACATCCAAATTAAATGTCCTCATATGATCTTAAAGGAAAAGACACATGAGGAGGTATTCACTAACCACATATTTGGTTGTGTAATTTATATAAATGTACTAGTAGAGAACAGGGCCAAGCTGAATACCTCAACGAGGAAAGGTTTATTGAAAGGTTTATTTCTAGTTATAATGAGACTACAAAGGATTATATGGTATATATTTCAAAATAAAGGAAGAAATAAGAAGTCCCATAAGCCTATTCCAGTGATAAAAGATGATCATGAATTTTGTGGCACTTATCATAGCAAAGAAAAATAACATGATAACTGGTATTAGTAGTTGTAAGATCATAGTTGTAGTTATGTTAAAATATATTAGAATTTGATGTTTAAGGAAAATTCCAAGCATGTAGAGAGGGTTTAAAAGGGATCAGATGAAGCTCTAATGTATACCCACAAATAAGTAGGTTGTTAATATTTTAAATAAGTTGTTTGGAAATGTGAAGCTTAAGACATTTTTTCATAATTCCATCCTCATGAGAGAACATTGAGAAATATAGCTCGAATGAGAACTTCCACACATTCAATGTGAACTTGGTACAAATCATTTGAGTTATTTCCAAAATCTATTTTTTTAATTAACTTTAGTAAAAATCAAAAGTGAAATATTTATATTTAGCATTAATTCTAATTAAGTGTATTCCATACATTTATGACTTAAAACATAGATATCATACTATCGAGGATTGATGTTAGTAGCAACAACACAATAAGGAAAGCATTATTTTTCCTTTATTTATGGTTTCTCTTGAATTGGATGTATTTCCTTAATTGAGGTCCTAATCGATGTTTTTTTGAAAAGGGGGAATACCCATTGTTTAAGAAACAATTTTTTAGTCAAAATTTGTAGTCCTCAAATAGACATTTCTAACAAGGTATTGTACACAAACATAGACCATATGCCAAATTTACGACTTTGAGATGTTGATGTACTAACTAACCTCAACATGTCCCATAAACGTTTGGCACTTCATCTCATAGGGTTAGGTTTTTGGATGTTTAGGTTTTCCCCTTGTTTCTCAATAATAAAAAAGAACTTTAAGCCTCATTGTAATGCAATTCAAAAGGCATGTAGTTGTCACATATCTTCCCAAAGATAAACTACTATGACTCGAGCTAGTTTATTTCCATTCTGCATGTAAACAATTTTTAGTACTTTATCATTAATGAATTGAAGTTATGTTTTCATTGTAGCTTTGTGTTTTTGTCTATATCTCTATTTCATTTTGTTCCCTCATAAATCTGGATAATATTGGTTCCTAAATTGAATTCCTTAATAATAACTAAATGCAATAGGATAATATGCATAAAAGGAGAGCCTTTATTTACCCCCCATCAATTTATATAGAACATACCAAGAGATAATGTGAATAGATTAAATCACCAAATACAATGAACATAGGAATGGTCAACACAAAAAGTCAACAAGGACTTGAGATGACCTACTGGAGTTTATACTTCTCTTGAAAAAATATATAATAGCATGACACAAAAGGGACTTGGAAGCATTAATTAATGAGCAACACATAATATCATGCAATAATGCAAGAGTTATTGAAGCATGATGCATAGTGGCTGGAAAAGTAACCATTTGGAAGGGTAAAAAGACTCATGTATCTTACAACTCCTAAGCAAGCTAAAATCCAACTGTATGGTACAAATGCAAATAAATTCCATATTCAATAGTTTCATAACTAAAGCTACCCGTTTTTAATAATAAAATGGTCAAATTAATTTAGATCCCTTCAATGTTTAAGGATGATTAAAAAATACAAAGGAATATCAAATCTAGTCATAGAAAAATAAATGATATAATGTGCACATTGTAACTAGGATGACATGTTGCAAATGGTACCATTTTTTTTTATGATTGGTGATTTTGACTTAAAATACTTTATGATGATATGAACATGGCTTTATATGGATCTCCAACTTAACAAACATTTTGGAATCTTCACACTCGTAAAACCTCTTTATATATTTTACTTTTTCTACAAAATGAAATCAATTGTAAATACCATCAATATCCTTCATATTTTATAAAATTAGTAAGTACAAACAACTTTCACGTAATTTATTTCATTTTCATTCAAAATTACACATAAATTTTATTATAATTCATAATATTTTTCTAAAACTATTAAATACAAACAACTCCCATATAACATGTTTGTTTATTTCATTTGCATAATGTGAATAAGAAATGGACCCTGCTTCGACACACAATCAAGAAAGGCTCTCACCTTTATTGCCAAAACAAACTATATGGAGTATTCTAAGATCAATAACCATGCGTGTGCATATATACATATGTAGGGACTAAAGCAAAAAAATGATGCTCATGATCGAACACTAATAAAAAAAAATTCTATTTTAGGTTTCACTAAAATAGAAATTATTATTATTATTAAAATAATAATAATTAATGATATAAATTAAACATATATATATTAAAAAAGATATTGAACAAGTTTTTTAACCATGGAGGTTTCACTCACCCTTTACTATGAATATTCTTATATTATGAATAGGTTTTTTTTACAATACCATTGGCCAATACTATGTCTTATCAAGACCATGGGCCAAAATAAACCACAACACACTCCATAAAAAACCAACTTAGATACATCATCATTTTTATTAAAGGTCTAGAGAGATCAAATATTTAGATGTTCAAATGTTTCTTCATGTTTGGAACTCAAAAATATTTTTTTTTTGTATGTTAAAAAAATTCTATTGAATCATAACATGGAATCAATCACTTATGTTAGTCAAACTTCTAATTAGTAAAATAAAATCTTGTAACCAAAATGTCAAACAAGAGATCTAAATAAGAGGCATGTGTGTGGGCTTGGGGCCTACTTGAAAGTCTACAACATCCAAACCCCCATCGGAATCTCATCCTCTAAAGAATCATTGGGGCCTATTTGAAAGTCTACAACCTCTAAACCCCCATCAGGATCTCATCCTCTGAAGCAAGATTAGTGATGAAGAGAAGGCCAATTGTAGAAGTAAACAACCCCTTGAGAAAGATAACAGTAGTGATGAAGAGAAAGCTAATTGTAGAAATAAACAACCTCTTCAGCAAGAAAACACTAATAACATAAATAACTTACCCAAAAGATATCCACATACAATGTTGTTTAATTCATTTTTATCGGAACCATAAATAGAAGAGAAATGGGTCCTGGATAGATACAAAATCAACAAGTCTACTTCATTTGCATCAAAAACCATAAATAAAAATAAATGGATCATAATTTGATACAAAATCAACAAGTTTAATTCATTTGCATCAAGAACCATAAATAGAAGAGAAATGGGTCTTGCTTTGATACAAAATCAAAATACCCTCACCTAGGTTGCCACAAAAAAATATATGCATTACTCTAAGATCAATAACCATGCATGTACAAAACAAAACAATGATGCCCATGATTGAGCATGGCGTAGTAGAATTAACAAAAAAACAAATTCTATTATAGGATTCAAGAAAAAAATATTCCTATACAAGATGGAAGTACCATATTACAGGAACCCTAAAAGTATAAATTTCAAGAACAATCATGATCAACCAACCATACTAGAATTTCACTTCTTACAGAAATTGTCAATTCCCATGCATTTAGAGAGCAAAGCAGGAAATGGAAATGTAAAAACAAAATCTAGGCTAATAAGTAGTATAACATGAGCAAGAAAGCAACCATTAAGTTAAGTAGATGGTGTACTGATTGCGCTAAATTATATTTGATTGCCTGCACTAGATTCATTGATTTCAATGCAGATAATTTCTAATCCTATTTTATTGCTTGCACTAAATGCACTGATTTTAGTGTAGATGGTGATTTCTAATCCTATTTGATTGTTTGCACTAAATGCATTGATTTTAGTGTAGATTTTGGTTTCCAATCCTATTTGCTTACTTGCACTAGATGCATTGATTTGAGTGTAGATGTTCATTTTTAACCATATCAACTAATTACATTATATGCATTGATTTCAGTGTAGAAGTTGTTTTCTAATCTTATTTAATTTCTTGCATTAGATGCACTGATTTCAGTGTATATGATGATTTCTAGTTTTATGTAATTGGATGTATGATGGTACATTAATTTTAAAATGATTAAATTTAAAAAAGACACATTGATTTTAGTGTAAGAAAAAGAAATTATTGGAAATGTACATTGATTTTTGTGTTATAGTAATTCAAACTATTAATATTGGAGAGAAAGAGAGACAAGGTATGATGTTTACTACAACAACTTGAGCTAATTATTTAAATGGTTTATGATTTCAACTATCCTTCATATAATCGATATGAGAAGATGAAAAAACTAATAAGGGTGACAATAAGAATAGTAAAAGAAAATAGTTTGAGATTGATCACCATGAATACTATTTGTAATTGACTATATTCTTATTATTCACATTTTCTATTATTTAGCACTATCACATTGTCATTTTGCATTCAAAATTGTATTTCATCATTAAAGTTATTAACAATAATTATCATCTAAAAAAACTGAGGTAACTAAGAAAATTTAAAATTAAAATGACGAGATTAATCTTAGACATATTTAGCATGTTTAAAATGATTATATTAATATTAGATTTATTAACTATTATTTATAAAATTAATCATTTCTTAGATATATTTTCCTTGGTTGCACACAACTGAAACTAGTGCAGATCCATCTTAACTACGGATCTATCAAGCACCGAGAGAGATCAAATCTCTCGAGGTGAAAACATTTCCTCAAGTTTTGCAGTAAAAAAAGAGGTTTGCACCTTGAGATATTTGATCTCTCTCGTGGATCCATCTTAACTACGGATCTATCAAGCACCGAGAGAGATCAAATCTCTCAAGGTGAAAACATTTCCTCAAGTTTTGCAGTAAAAAAAGAGGTTTGCACCTTGAGATATTTGATCTCTCTCTATGCTTGATAGATCTGAAGTTAAGATGGATCTAGGCTGGTAATTATTATATTGAAATTATTTATTAAAATTTATGAAAAAAACTTTAACATAACGAAATTTAAATTTAATATTAAATTAATTATTAAATTTTCCTTCTTAGTCAAACTAATCTAGTCCTGAAGATGAACCACACTGGTTGGTTCAAAACAAGTTGACAATTTTCTGTCTCATGTGATTTTAACCGAAAAATTTCTGAAAAATTAGTATGGATCATAGAAGAGTGAATTCAAATATTATAAATGGTGTTAAACTTTGAAACAATGTAAGCTATGTGGGTTTTTTTTTTTTCCATTTTCATTGTAATTTTTATAATTATTTTTAATTGATTTATAATTTAATAAATTTGTAATTTGTAATTAGATTTTACAAAATATAATATATATTTTGATATGGTTATATTATATTTTTTTGGAATTTAAGTTGAATTTAGATAAAAAAAATTATCTATCAAATATTGTTATGAAGAGTTGTTTTATTTTTTTTTGAAATTAAGTTGAATTTAGATAATAAAAAAATTATCTATAAAATGTTGTTATCAAGATTTGATCAATGATTTTTATTTTAATATATATTTTTATGAAAGAAAAAACAAAAAATTCTATATATTTTGAATTTATAAATAAGCCAAATTTTATCTCATAAATTAACTAAATAATATTTTTATTTCATAATAAAATTTATTTCTTAGCTTTTTCATACATATTAAATTTATGAGATTAGATTTTATAATTTAACGAAATTTAATCACATAAATCAATTAAATTAAAAGCAAATTGTTTTTTGGAGAATTCCGTTTATATATAGGTTTTATGTTTTCAAGATTTTTATTTTTTGGACGATACCTATGCCTTCCTTGTAATTTCCTTCGTCTCTGCTTCCTAGACGTCGATGAGGCTGAATTACTTACAAGGACAAGAATATAAAATCTATTAAATAATTATTTAAAACCGAGAGGAAGATCTCTCCCTCTAGGCTTTTATCGAGTGACATTGCTTCTTGGCCCTTTAAAGGATATGTTTTCCTCATTGAAGTGAAGGAAGAAAGTTAGTTAATTATATTTAGAAAAAGATATTAATGAAGAATTAGAAAAAACACCTGAACTTAAATAAATTTCAAGTTAAAAAAAAAATCATTATTATTTTGGATAACATTTGTAATTTTATTATTTATATATGGGAAAGATATTGTAATTAAAATTGGGAGGAATTATTTCAATCAAATCTCCATTAATAAAAATATTATTGATATTTAAAAAACATTGTAATTTAAGTTAATGGAAGTTGATGAATAAATTTAGTGTTTTTTTTTTTTTTTCTAAATAATTCTAAATTTTATTAATGTAACATAAAAATACAAGGAGGCTCAGGTTTTTGCAATTGTAGCATATGTCATAGGCATAATTCTTCAAAATAGTAGAAAAAATGACTGCCTTTGAAAGGGAAACCAGTCCATTGGGAAGTGTTATCGCTGCCCACGCAGGGGAAACTAGCATGGCATAGAAAAAAAAAGAACAACGTTTGAAATATCCAAAAACAAAAAACATTACTACCCAAAATATTTAAAACAGGCCCAAAAGACTCAGGGCCAAAGACCAAAAACCAGATTGAACCTGAGGGTCTAAGTATCATTTGGTGAAGGAGGGGGCTCTTCCACTATTAGGCATCTGTACTCGTCGATAGCGTCCTCAGCTGCATGCTTAGCACAGGTGGCATCCTCAGCTGCACGCTTTGCACAGGTGGCGTCCTCAATATAGGTGGCATCCTCAGCTGTCATGATGGCATTGGAGTGGCGAGCTTTGCAGAGTTCCTATTCTCCACCCGACCATTCCTCATTGTTGCTTTCCTGAACTCTTCTTCTGCAACTGGAGGCAGGGCCACCTTTCGCAATTGCCATGGGAGTGCCATGACACACTGCACTCTTCTACATTTTGGTGGGTCGAATACCTTCGAATCTAGAAGGTTCATTCCTGAAGGACACAGTTATAATTGCAGTAATGCAGGGTCTGTCCATGGTACTGAGCCGAATGGACTGGTTGCTAGGAGACGACATAATGGGTTGGCTGCGGAGAGATGGCTGCTTCCAGATGAGGCAGCGTCGGTGAGCTAGTGGTGGGTTGGGAAGTCAAAGGCGGAGAACAAGACTGACCGTGCCCACTGCATGTTTCCGGATAGCGACCATAGGAATGGTCCAGCGAAGGGGAAGAGGAATCAGTGCAGGGCGAAGTAGACAAGTGAGTGGCTCTACCATGGCGACAGTGCATTCGATGTCACAAGTAGGGCATGTTGACTCAGGGAGGATTATAATGATGGTGAAGCTCAGGCTCAGGATAATTATTGACCTAGGGAGCCAAAGACTCAAGGTTTAAAGTCTCAGAAGCAAGATGCAGAATACAAAACAAACTGTGCGAAAAATGAAAACCAGGCATCACCTCTATGCAGCAAAGAACACTGCAATGCCTCCCTGTAGGTATTCGGGAGCTTGGCTCCAAGACTCCAGGGGGGCAATTGTAGCTTAGCAGCACATGAGGAGGAGAAAGATGACCCTAAGAGCCCATTTTGAAGAGACGAGGTCGGCATCGATAAAAGAGCTGTGTAAATGAGCCATTAAGGTCACCAGTGGATCCATTTAATGCTCCCTGTGTGAGCTTGTGGGCGGCCATGTGGCTATGCCACTTGCCATTCCATAAACCCTGCCATAAGCCCACCTTAAAATCTTCCTTAATTAACACCCGCATCCAGGATTGAAGTGTCTTTGTGCACCAGATCGGTACATTCCTATATAAGAGAACTGTCATGAAGAATGGTAATGGATCCATAGTTTAAGATTTGGTCACTGTCCACCCCCTTGTTTTCCAATAGATCTGCCACTTTATTGCTAGCTCTTTGACATGAATGAAGGAGATAGCTCTGTTGTGCTTTAGCCATTGATCGATGAGCTCCAATCGAGCCACCAGTCTCCAGCTATTTGCCACCTTGGAAGCAGGAGCTTCCAAAAGAATTTGGTTTACCATATTGATTAGTATTTGAGAGTCCCCTTCAATTTCAATAGGGAAGTAGTTGTGTTGTTGAGCCAAACAGAGTCCTTGCCATAAACCTTCCAATTTAGCAAAATTGTTAGTATCCTATCCTATTGAACCAAATAAGATCAAGAGGGGGTTGCCACTGTGATCCCTTAATATACTACCATATCCTAAATCTCCCGGGTTACCTTTGGAGGCACCGTCAAAATTATTTTATTAGGCCCTCTAGAGGGGGAGTCCAATTGCTTGGGGGATCTAAATTTTTGGTGGAAGCATGCATACTAGAGGGAGCAGAGGGAATCAAGAGATGCCAATTTTCCCAGATGGACTGTTCCAGAGGTTGAGTAGGTAATTCTTCTTCCTGCCATGTGTAGAGAACCAGGGATTCTTGTATGTTATTGCAGAAATTGTTCCAGATAGTTTCCAAAGGAGTGCATTGATTCTTAAAAATTCGTTTATTACTTTCCTTCCAGACTATCCAAAGAAGAAGTCCCAGAAGAAGCCTCCAGAGTGAATTTAACAACTTGCAATTATATGGATCCAAAGGCCAGTTGCGAATAGTATTGGTGATATCCCCTAAAATTATGCCCATTTTTTACATTTGAAGCTGAGTTTTTCCCACAATTTGTTTGCTAGAATGCATGAATCCATGAGATGCTAAATGGTTTCATTGTGTTGGTTGCAGTTGGGGCAACGTGAGGGCCCAATGAAGCCTTTTTAAAGGAGATTGTCACATGTGAGGATACTTTTGTGAAAGAGTAGCCATAAAAAGGTGGAGACTTTGGGCCACATGCATGGAGACCATATGTGATTCCAGAGAGGGTGTTTAGGGTTTGGAGAGGGAATCATTAGTGTGTAAGCTTCCTTGGTGGAGAACATTCCTCGAGGAGTGTATCCCCATATGAGAATATCTTTCTTTTTTGAGTGTCTAATCTTCCTGTTGTTGAGTTCTGTATCAATTTCTTTGTGTAAATTCTGTTGCCCCTGGAAAATGATTTGTGATACTTGTTTCCATTGCCAATATCCATGGTCTGTGGAAGAAGACCAATGCTGTTTGACCTTTTCGTCCAAATGAATGATCAAATCATTCGGTGTCTGAGGTCTGATAATATTGACTAGCTTGGGTCTTTGTTGCCATGAATTGACCCAAAATCTTGTAGTGCCCCCATATCTGATCTCCCAGAAGCTATGCTGTTGTATTATGACCCTGTGTTGTTTGGTCGCATTCCAGATTAATGAACCTACTTCATCTGTTGATAATCTGATAAGATCCTCTGGCGGTCTATTATTAGCATATTTAGCTGTCCAGAGTTTGGCCCATGGCGTGTGTGGAGCAAACATCCATTGCCACCATATCCGTGCTCCCATGAATACATTACTGTGATAAGGATCTCGAAGTCCTAGATCCCCATCCTTCTTTGGTGTGCAAACAGTCGTCCATTTAACTAATGGCCATTTGCGATTTTTCCCTGTGGATCCCCAGAGAAAGTTGCGCTGTAGGTCTTTGATCTTTTTGAGCACCCATTTGGGTGCTACTAGAACAGAGAATAAATACAATGACATTGATTGTAAAACTGCTTTGATAAGAATAAGCTAGCTTGCCATGTTAAGAGCTCTATAAGTCCAGGAGGAGAGTCGGGCTTCAAGTTTTTCTAGAAGCATTTTCCAGGAAACATGTTGAATCACAGAATCAATCAGTGGAGTGCCCAGATACTTTGCAGGGAGAGAAGCTATGGAGAAGCCAAGAATTCTGGCTATAAAGTTTTTTGTCATAGCAGGAGTATTAAAGAAGAAAATCTGAGATTTGGCAGCATTGATAGAAGTGCCAGAAGCCTCTGAAAAGGTGTTGAGTAAGGATTTGAATGGGAGAGCTTCTTGAACAGAGGGGTGCTCGAATAAAATGTTATCATACATGAACTATTGGTGAGTGGTTGCAGGGGATCCATGGACAGTGATGCCTCAAAGCTTTTGAGTGTGAAGAGCATGCTGAATGATATGGCCTAGACCTTCTGCCATGAGGACAAAAAGGAAAGGTGAAAGAGGGTCTCCTTGACGAATGCCTTTGGAGGGGGAGAAGGGGTGTGAGGGAATTCCATTAACAAGGATTGAGAAAAAGGTAGAGGAAATGAGATTCATGACCCATCTAACCCAAGTGGGGCTGAAACCAAAGGCTGTGAGCATTTGTTTAATTTAATTCCAACTTAACTTATCAAATGCTTTAGAAAGATCAATTTTTAGTAGCATACCTGACTTTTTGTTGTGTTTCAGGGAGTGGATAATTTCATGCGTGAGAATGATGCCATCAAGTATTTTACGTCCTTCCACGTATCTAGTTTGTTTAGGCGAGATAAGCAGTGGTAGCAGAGGCTTGAGTCTGTTGGAAATGACCTTGGAGATCACTTTGTAAATGACATTGCAGAGTGCTACGGGTCTGAATTTGTCTGGAGTATTTGAATGATCCTCCTTTGGGATGAGGGCGATGAAAGTCGCATTTAGGGACGGTAGCAGCCAGTGCAGAGTCATAGATTCTTCTACTAATTGCCAGACATCCATTTTTATAAGATCCCAAAAATGATGAATTTTTTTTGAAGTAAAGCCATCAGGACCTAGAGCTTTTCCATCTTTGAATTGAGCCATTGCAGATTCGACTTCTTGAAGAGTGACCAGTCAAAGGAGCATCTGATTGTGATCATCTGTTATTATTTTAGGAATATGCTGAAGGATTTTGTTTATGGCTGGTTGTCTGCTGGCTTGGGTTTCTTGATGAGCATGTTTAAAATGGTTGAGAAGCTCTCATTCTGTGTCATCATGTTCTTCCAGCTATTCTCCTTGCTGATTCTATATCTGAGCAATTCTATTTGCATTCGTCGTTGAATGGTTGAGTAATGAAAGAACTTGGTGTTTCTTTCCCCCTCTTTTAACCATCTTATTCTAGATTTCTGCTTCCATAGTATTTCCTCTTGCTTTTGTCTTTCTTCTAGCTGAGAAAGAAGGTTTTGTTCCTGAGTAGCTAGAGATTCAGTTCTCCCTTCATTGATGATTTTTTGCTGGAGCTCAACCATGTTTTGTTCTAGAAATTTTTTCTCCTGGAAGATATTTCCAAAAGTTGATTGATTCCATTTTTTTTTTTGTAGTTTGAGATTCCTTAGCTATTGTTGAAATTGGTACATTTTGGATCCTTTAGGAGGAGAGAAGTTTTTCCAAGTTGTGATGACCATGCTTTTGAATTCTGGATGGGTAAGCCAGAACGCTTCAAATCTAAAGGGTCGTTTGGTGGAATCTCCAGGTCGTTGCCATTGAAGAGATATGGGCCAGTGATCCGAACCTGAAAGAGGTAAGATGGAAGTAAGAATGTCTCCTCCTAAATGAATGGCATTGTCTGAAATAAGAAAGCGATCTAGCTTAGAGGAAATTTGTTGGGATCCTAACTGTTTGTTGTTCCATGTATGCATTCCATTAGTGAATGGCAGATCAATAAGCCAATTTGTTTGGATGAATTCCTTGAAGTGGATGCTTTCAATCTCTAACTTAGCTCTGCCTCCTTTCTTTTCTTCGAGCTTGGTGATCATATTAAAATCCCCACCTATGATCCATAGCGGATTGGCCCTATTGGAATTGAGAGCTTCCATCATGTTTAGCAGCACCATCTTGTGCATGGAATCTTGAGGGAAGTATACATTGGAAAGGTGACCATGAATATTGGTTCCTATGAGATGAAAAGTGGCCTGAATGAGATTATGCGAGGCATGTATATCAGTGAGCGAGATAGCTTGCATATCCCAAGCAATGGCAAGTCCTCCTGAAGCACCAGAGGCATCAACAGCGACAGAATGACATCCTGTCTAGGCTCTGGATAGAATGGAACCGAGGGTACTACTATTGCATTTGGTTTCTTGCATGAAAAAGATTTGAGGTCTCTCTTGCTGTATCATATTTTTGATCATTCTGTATTTCACAGGGCTATTTAGCCCTCTTATATTCCATGAGGTGAGCTTCATGGGGAACTATTGGCTAACGGCCTATAGAACTTGGTCAACTTGGGATATTTTCTAGATTCCACCAACATTTCCCCAATGATGATGTTTCTTTGCAGATCTAGTTTTCTTCCCCTTTTCTTTTTTTCTTTGAGGATTTTTTTTCATCCCAATGACTGCCTGGTTGGATGCCTAATTTTCTTTGCTGCTGTGCACGAAAAAGAACCACCTCTAAAATTTCTATCTGTCTAGCTGTTATTTTATTGTACTCTTTCTTTTTGCAGGCTTGTTCGAGACCAAAGATATCTAGATCTCCCAGATCAATGCTCTCTGGTTCCTCTTCCATGTGGCTGGGTTGACTACTTTCTGGTGCTGAGTCATTAGTATGGAGAGGATCTTGTAATAGGCTATCTATATCCATACCATTCGGTTTCCATATAACTAGGTCTGTCTCCTTATTAAGAATGGAGACCGGGGTTGCAGATTATTGAGCAGATTTCGGTATATTCTGAGATGCAGAAGGATCAGAGGAAAGGGCAAAGGTGGATGGCTTAGAAGATGTTTCAGGTTGTTTAGGAGGTTCATTTTCAAACTGCGTTTGATGCGCGAGGATATCAAAGCTGCTACTAGTGGATGGAGTGTTGGAAGTGAGATGGGGATTTTTGGGAGTAGATGGGGGTTTCTTGTTGTGATTTTTTTAGTTGGATACTTTTGTGAATCCCTCTGCATCAGACTTTTCCGAGGCGACATTAGATTTGAAGGATATATTTAAAGGTCAATCTCGAAAGATATGACCATGAGCATGGAATTTTCTGCAGCGAAAGGGTACATGTTCATAGTCTATGGGTTGTATCCATTCAAAATCATCATGATATAGGATTACCGAGTCTAAGAGAGCTTTGTCTAGATGAATATAGACGCATATTCGGCAATATGAAGTGTATCTTCTGAGCTTTGTTTCCTCTGCAATATTTATGAACTCTCCTAATCCATTTCCAATGTCCTTTAGCGATTCTTCATCCCAGTATTTCAAAGGCAGAGAGTACATCATGATCCATACAGGATCCCAATTGAAATCCTCTTTGTCTGGATTGAAACTTTCAATCCAATCTCTTAGATACAGGTCAGCTGAGTTGAAAAAATAGGGGCCGCCATCTAAGATTCTATTTCTGTCTTCTATGTAGTTGAAAATGGCTTTGCAAAATCCTTTGGGCCCTAACTATAGGGCTACATGTCCCTTTGGTTTGCATTTAGAAGCGATCCATCCCTGCAGGGCCTTCTCAGTTGGCTAGAAGCTAATAAATTTCGCTATGAGTGCATGGTCTTTTATAAACAGGATTTTAGCATTAACACAATGGCTTGGCAGGTCTATCTTAGGGCGCTTAGCCGCAATGGGTCTGCAGGTAGTAGAAGTCACCTTTGGTGACTCTGTATTGTTCATGGATTCTTGCATTTTGTCTTGTTGCAGTGCATCAACATCCTGCATGTGCTCTGTCGTGACAGAGGGAATCTGTTCAGTATCATATTTGACCAAAGATAGGATTTGAACTTTGTTGTTGCCTGTGGGGGGAGGCATAGTATCCCCTTTCCAATGGGAGAGACATTGCACAAAGGCAGTCTGTGATTAGATTGTGATTCCAATGGTGTTAAGAGGCTGGGGTTATGACTATCTGCGCCTGGACCAGTGTCGTTGCAGGGTTTGTCTGGAACCCTAGAAAACCATTTTCCTTGTAGAGCTCTATGAGAGTCCTTTGTGTTGTGATGATGTTAATATATAATGTTAATTTATATATTTAGTGTTTTTAGATCTTATTGGTTATTTTACAGTATTTTAAAAAGTGTCTTGATATTTTTCCTTTATTTATGGCTTCATCTTGAATTTGATCTATTTCTCAAAGACCAAGGATAAGGAATTTAACAAGTTTTAGGATTCAAATATTTAGTTGAAAACTAGACATAAAAGGAGATGATAATATTAGGAATAGATAATGTAGAGTAGTTCAAAGGATTTTGCAAGTAGGAAGGAATCAAGAGAAATATGAGAGTTATGTATAACTTAGATTAGAATAGGGTTACAAAGTAGAAGAACTTATTCATCATTGGGGCCTCCAAGACCATCAAATGACAAAGAATTACCAATGTTTCTTTAGGCAGAGGCATGCAACATAGTTGACATCCAAATTAAATGCTTTCATAGGATCTTAAAGGAAAATACACTAGAGGAGGCGTTCACTAGTCACATCTTTGGTTGTATAATTTATAGAAATGTACTGGTAGAGAAGAGGGCCAAGTTGGATACCTCAAGCAGAAAAGGTTTATTTCTAGCTATAATGAGACTTCAAAGGATTATATGGTATATGTTTAAAAATAAAGGAAAAAATAGGGAGTATGGATGTAACATTTAAGGAATATTTAACATATAGTAAGTCCCATAAGCCTATTCTAGTGATAAAAGATGATCACAGATTTTTTGGCACTTATCATATCAGAGACAAATAACATGACAAATAGTATTAATCGTTGTAAGATCGTATAGATTTGCAAGTTACTTGCATGAATTTCTCATTAAGAGTTGAAACCTACAATAATTTTCTATGATAATTAGAGTTATGTCAAAATATATTAGAATTTGATGTTTCAAGAAAAGTCCAAGCATGTAGAAAGGGTTTAAAAGGGATGAAATGAAGCTCTAATGTATACCCACAAATAACTAGGTTGTTAGTATTTTAAACTAGCAATTGCAACATCACCAGATGTTGCAAAGGAAACACCGTAATATTCTTAAAGATATCCAATAGTTGCTAAGCAAGATATATGTAGTTATTTTGGTCAACTTTAGTAAAGGTAGAAAAATATTGTTACCTATCCCAATTTGTATTTTGATAATAAGGCATTCAAATCTAGTTTTTAAAAATATTCTTCCACAACTCGCAGTCGGAACCACTATGGGGTGGTGCTAATCATGCAGAGGCCAAGAAACTTGGCTTACAGGAAAATGAGTGGAATGGTGTTCCAGTCTGCAGATCAATGGGAATTGTGGAAGGGAATAATAATAATAGCAGAAGATCAGTGAAGATTCCTTGGAAGGAATCATGGCATGAAGAGAATAATAGGAGGTGGATGAGGTATCATTGCTCTGCACCTTTGAATATCCCTAACTTGTCTCAGATGGTATGGACGGAGGAGAAGAATGCGAATCACAGGAGAAGTCATGTAAAAGTCGATGATAAGAGTGATGATGAAGAAAATGATGAGATGGATTTTGAGAGGATCCCACCCCATGAGCACATTGCCAGGCAGCTTGCCCAGAGTGAAATATTTTCATTCTTAGGCCTGCCTAAAGTTGTCATGAAAATGAGGTCCTGGTAATTACAGAGAGGACTTAGATGAAAATTGATGAGGACTAATACAAGAGATATCCTTATTTCTCTAGTTGTTTACGTTTCTTGTTTTAGATATTTCACTGCTATCAGATTTTTTCTTAGCTTGAATATAGTATTGTAGTCGCACTCCTTGCATGTTAAGGGTCATTGCGGGGGAATGCATGATGTCTTTGTTTGGACCCTGGTCTAATATTTTTGGTGAGTTATTATTTTTCTAGGGTCACTCTTTAAATTTCATGCCACTAGTTATATTCTTGGCTTCGATTCACCCTTGTTATCTATAATATCAGGGTCTATATTGGGGTTCTTGGGGCATAGTGGAAGAGGGGATTACATGTTATATGGTTATGGGAAAAATACTTTAAATCCCAATACTTGGTTTTAGTTTGAGGCATATTTTCTTGCACAGGGCCTCTGAAGCTTGTTGACAGTGATTCTATTCTACCAAGGGCCTTCAATACTCTGTCGAAAATTGTTAAAGAAGGGGGGTTGTGTTAGTTTCCAGCCACTATTTCCCCTCAAAAAAATTGCAAGTTATAATTTCTCCTCAACATTTGATATTTCTCTTACAAATATCACTTGATATATTTGACCCTCCTTTGTTATCTCTACATCACAATGACAACAGGAAGAGGAGGATGTCACCACAAAAGTAGAAAGGAGAGGTCAAGGCCCTCCACCTCTAGAGCACAAAGGGATGGTGAGACATCTACACATATCTTCCATAACAAAACTATCCTTATCTTCCAACAAGAGATAGAGAAGGTCAAAATGGAAGTGCGAATAAGGAGTTTTTTTTTATCTCCAATGAAGAAGTTCCTGCAAAAGTGGGAAAATGGACCCCTGACACTGGAATAGAAGGAACTAGAAATACCAAATACATGCAAGTTGTAGACATATATTGGGAAAAAAAAGCCATCATGGACTAAGTTCTGGTGGAAAGATATTAGAAACAAGAAATTCTTCTTTGTTTAGTTGAGACCCAATGTCGAACGAAAAAAATGGACATCAAGGTGACAAAGTTGGCTTGAGTAGTGAAAAACTTAGAGTTTACATATTCAGAGGAAGACACTAGCCCACATGTAGCTATTCAGGTGGACTCCCCTTCTAAATAATTAATCTATCTATCAATTTCATTTTGGGTCAAGGTTGATTTCCTTTTGAGTCTATATGCAAAAATCAATTATAATGTTCAATTTCCTTTTGAGCATGTCTATAAATATTAATAATCTTAGAATTTCCATCACTAGTAATGACAATTTCAATTTAGAGTATTGTAATTTTTTTTATTATAGTTATAGACATTTTGAATGGTCAATCGCTGGTATGGCTTCCTTAATGACAAGTCAATCACACTTAAACATTCAACTTATTATCATTTTATACAATATAGTTTCCACTCTATGTAATTGTATATATTAAACATGTGTAGAATTGTATGATATTATATTCCTATAATAAATGTTGAAATTTGCAATAAGAAATAGTGATTAATTAAGACAAAAGTTAAAGTGTAAGAATTAGTCAATCTCTTGTCTCACAAACCAGAGATCTTATACAACAATTTAATGTCTAACTTGAGCATGACATTAAAATTAAATAATAATAATAATAATATATATTATTATTATTATTATTATTATTATTATTCCAAATTAACTTTTAAATGCAAAAAAATAGTAATTAAATAATAGGCGGAACGTGAGGAAGATAAATATCAGTAATGAGAAAAAAAAGGGAACTATTATATAATGAGTTAAATGGGATAACATTAAGCCATTCTTTGGCCTCTCCCTGGAAATGAAAAGGTCATGAGTTCAAAAATTTCATGATTTAGCATGGAGATGAACAAACCAACCATGAATAAATTAGAAGTATGAAACATAATTAAAAATGAATGCATTGAAGCAATATAGCAGGGTTTTCTTTCGCCTCGGATTCAAAACCCACCAGGGTTTGAGTAGTTTACAATTAAGAAAAAAGTGGTTGTGGATTGGTGGGCTCGTCTTAAGTATAATGTACAACGTTTACAATTAAGCAAAAAGCGGTTGTGGAGGGGTGGGCTCATCTTAAGTATAATGTACAGCGTTCAACACTCTGTGTTGGGTATAAATCTGTAAACTTCCGTTTTGTATGCCGTCCAAAACTCATATATTATTTATTTAGGAGGCAATAGCGGTAGCCTCTCTAGTTTTCTGGGAATTAAACAACCATTTTTCTTGCCTGTTTTCGATCCATACAAAGTCTTTCAAGGTATTTTCAAGGATTCGCCTGAACCTGCCAAGAATATTGACATTTGACTGGTCTGATTATTATATGATGATTTTACGGATTTTGAGAGGATCCCACCACATGAGCCAATTGCCAGGCAGCTTGCTCAAAGTGAAATATTTTCATTCTCGGTGTATGAAGGCGTTGGGAGGACTCTCAAAGGCAAAGATCTCACCTGGGTTCGAAATGTAGTTTGGATGAAGATAGGTTTTATTGATTGAAATCCAATGTCAAAGTGAACTTGGCCTCTGTACTTCAAATTCCAAAACTTGGGTGTTGAAGTTATGGATCAGTTTGTATTTGAAAGAAATAAAAGGTCCTCAGTTCAAATATTTCATGATTTATTATGGAGATGAACAAACCAACCATGAATAAATTAAAAGTATGAAAAAAAATTAAAAATGAATGCATTGAAGAAATATAGCAGGGTTTTCTTCTGCCTCAGATTCGAAACCCATCAGGGTTTGAGAAGTTTACAATTAAGCAAAAAGTGGTTGTGGAGGGGTCGGCTCGTCTTAAGTATAATGTACAAAATTTACAATTAAGCAAAAAGCAGTTATGGAGGGGTGGGCTCGTCTTAAGTATAATGTCCAGTGTTCAACACTCTCTGTTGGGTATAGATCTGTAAATTTTCATTTTTTCTGCCGTCTAAAACTCATATTATTTATTTAGGAGGCAATAGCGATGGGATTTCTGGTTTTGTGGGAATTAAACAGTCATATTTCTTGTCCGTTCTTGATCCATACAAAGTCTTTCGAGGTATTTTCATGGATTCGCCTGAACCTGCCAAGAATATTTACATTCGACTCGTTTGATTATTATATGATGATTTTACCAGATTTTGAGAGGATCCTAGCACATGAGCTCATTGCCAGGTAGCTTTCTCAGAGTGAAATATTTTCATTCTCGGTGTATGAAGGCTTTGGGAGGACTCTCAAAGGTAGAGATCTCACCTGGGTTCGAAATGTAGTCTGGATGAAAACATGTTTTATTGATTGAAATCCAATGTCAAAGTGAACTTGGCCTCTGTACTTCAAATTCCAAAACTTGGGTGTTGAAGTTATGGATCAGTCTATATTTGAAAGAAATAAAAGTTTCATTTTACAATCTGAGACTTAAGTAGCTTCATATAGAATTTAGCAGTGGGATATTGAAGAAAGATCTTAGGTAGCCATGAATGGGGTAATTCTATGTTGGGCAGGCCCAAAAAAAAGGAGAAATATCACATTTACAAACTCTTTAGGCTTGAGAATCTGGAAAAGAGGATTTTTGTGAGATGATGGAAGAGTTTAATGAGGAGGATATATGGGGTGGTGCTAATCATGTAGAGGCCAAGCAACTTGGCTTACAGGAAAATGAGTGGAATGGTGTTCTAATCTGCAAATCAATGGGAGTTGTGAAAGGGAATAATAATAATAGCAGAAGACCAGTGAAGATTCCTTGGAAGGAATCATGGCATGAAGAGAATAATAGGAGGAGGATGAGGTATCATTTATTTGTACCTGTGAATATCCCTAACTTTTCTTAGATGGTATGGATGGAGAAGAATGAGAATCATAGCAGAAGTTATGTGAAATTCAATGATAAGAGTGATGATGAAATGGATTTTGAGAGGATCCCACTCCATTAGCTCATTGCTAGGCAGCTTGCCCAAAGTGAAATATTTTCATTCTTGGTGTATGAAAACGTTGGGAGGACTCTAAAAGGCAGAGATCTCACCCAGGTTCAAAATGCAGTCTGGATGAAGACTGGTTTTATTGATTGAAATCCAATGTCAAAGTGAACTTAGCCTCTATATCTCAAATTCCAAAAGTTGGGTGTCGGCGTTATGGATCAGTCTGTATTTGAAAGAAAAAAAAGTTTCATTTTACATAATGGTTACATAGTTGAGTTTGTGCAGATTACTTATTTTCTTTTATCCCTTTTTGTCTTGTAATTTCCTTAAAATATAAATGTAGCCCTGAACCTAGATTGTAGTAGGCATTGGAATGTGTTTTTGAGTTTATTCTATAAAGGTTATTTATAGATTTATTTGATACGAAAATTTCTTATACCAACTTACAACTTTGTTCTTTTCAAAATCCTTTGCATCCAAACTATAAAAGTTGTGACTGGGAATGACTATTCCAAAGTATTATAAGAGTAACTCCATCACATAATGGAGGTGACACGTTCCATCAGATAAGGAGAACTCTGTATCTCCTTTGTTTTGAAGAAAAATGTAATATAGACTAATTTCTCCACATCTCATAGTATAGTGTAGTATATGCCAGTGTCACCTTTTTAATTATGATGTGGTGAAACAGTTGAAATTTTTTCCTGCTAGAGGTTTAATTTGGGTTTGCAAAAGATACAGGAGTTATCAGTTGGTATTTCATAGAAGCTGAAGACAATAGATTATTTCATGATGAATTAATGAAACCATGTTTGACAATTTTTCTTGCATTGTTGGAGGAACATTACTTCAAAGTATTATAAAAGTTTCACAACAAGACTCGTTTGTATTTTTCTTAAGTTATAAAGTATTATTCAACAGCAATCCTGTAATCCATTACATCAATATTTCCATTATTATAAAAAGTTGGACTATAGGATTAGTGTTTTTTCTTCTGAGTTACAAAGATATACTAATAAACTGCAACAACATTCCACCTCATTATGTAAATGTGTTGTTCAATACATGTTCAACATGTCATTTGCATAAATTGAATCTAGATAGAGAGGATAAACCTCATTCTTCCCAACCACCTGAAAATAAACCCAATAAAACCAACAAAACTGTTTTTTACCAACATTACTCATCCCAACTCCAATTCTTGGAAATGGAAAAAAAAAACCTATTAAAAACTCCGTATTGTCTTTCCTTAGTATGTCTATAAACTTTAATGAACTGTGTAGATTGATTTTTAACAATATTACTCATCAAAACTCCAATTACTCCAATTTTTGGAAAAGGTAGAAACAAAGTTTAAAAACTCTTTATTATCTTGCTTCACTTCTCTATGAAACTTTAATGATCTCTACACAGAGGAGCTTAGGCCTGTCTTTATACTGAACATTCACCACAGAATAATCCCTTTCCAAACAGTTGGCAACTGTTACAAATCTGAATCTCATTAGGATACATCTAGTCTTACTCGTTTTAATAGATCAAAGAATGAAAGAAACACTATAATAAAAGAATGCCAGCTGAAATATTACTCTTGATGAACTACAACAAGAATGCCATGAATTTGGTATTGAGGACTTTCAGCTTGAAGAAATGATCTGAGAAGTGGACCAAGTTAATGTGAGATTGTTTCTTGCAAAGCACCCAAACCTATATGTTGTTGTCTTAGCATATATATTCTATTTCAAAAAAATGAATCACGTAAATTTCTCCACGTTTGTGTGCAAGATAATCTTTCCTTGAATTTATGTCTATGGATTCCAAATTGTCTTAGAATCCTCTATTCCTTCAGAATGCAATTTTCATTGTTTCTAAAGGTCATATTGGGCATAGGAAGACCAAAAAAATTCTTGAATGATGCAAATAATTGGAGTTTCAAATGAAATTTTTTCTCTACCTTTTTTTTGGAAGGAGTAATAATGTGCAGTTGAGTGTTTTCATTAAAATCCCTAACATTTGATAAAGAAGGAATATGCCAAAGACCTTTTTCTTCCTATTGGAATGCTGCATAAGATGAAGTATTCCATATGTGTGTAATGGATGAAATCCTTCATGTATTGTTCAAAACAATTTTAGTGATTATGATGATAATGATTTCCCAACTCCAATTCTAGGAAATGGAAAAAACACCTATTAAAAACTCCTTATTGTCTTTCCTTAATATGTCTATAAACTTTAATGAACTCTGTGTAGACTGATTTCTCCATGTTTGTGTGCAAGATCATCTTTCCTTGAATTTATGTCTATGGATTCCAAATTTTGTCTTAGAATCCTCTATTCCTTCAGAATGCAATTTTCACTGTTTCTAAAGGTCATATTGAGCATATGAAGACCGAAAAAATTCTTGAGGATGCAAATGATTGGAGTTTCAAATGAAAATTTTGCTCTACTTTTTTTGGAAGGAGTAATAATGTGTAGTTAAGTGTTTTCATGAAAATACCCAACATTTGATAAAGAAGGAATGTTCCAAACACCTTTTTCTTCCTATTGGAATGTTGCATAAGATGCAGTATGCCATTTGTGTGCAATGGATGAAATCCTTCATGTATTGTTCAAAAACAATTTTAGTGGTTCTGATGATAATGATTTTTTTTTCTCAGAAACAGATAAGAAAAGTTCTAATAAATTTGTCTTCGGGCCACTTTACGCTGGCTGTTAGAGGCTAGAAGAGATTGAGTAAGGAAAAGTGATATTGCAAAACAATGTATGACAGAAATCACATAGCTTGAGAAATGTGATGAAATGAAATTATATTAATGTTGACAAATGACCAAATTAGGTCAAAGGGATTTGAAAGGACATAAAGTAATGGAAGGAAATACAATGAATGCCCAAAGCATCCTATCCAATGAATACAAACTAATAGTAAACAACAGGTAACATAAAATGGGGATCCAAAAAGGGTAAACCTAAAAACTACAAACATGCACTATTCAGTTCAACTTTAATCTGCACAAGTTTTTTGTTAATAGAAACATTAATAGGGTATGCATAAAGCTCTCAACACTTAAAGACATGGCCTTTAGGATGTAGACCTTACTAAAGCATATAGAATATGCTAAGAATATCCAAATAATGAAGCTATTTAACTTTTTAATTTTTAGGGGTGGTATCTATGAAAACTTGTCTTTTTGACATCATCTATCAGCAATCTCGTTCCTCACACGTCTTTGAAATGACATTTCATAGAATTTATAAACATGCCACTTTATTCTTATTTTTGATGTCATATATATTTTCAACCATGCATCTTTCTATTTAAAATATCTAGCACTAAGTTGGGAACTTTCTTAAAATTGCTGGAAATGATTCCCACTTGAGGAACACTCTGATAACACCGACTAAAATATCAAGCCCCTTTTGAGTGTTGGATTTGTACCTGGCAAGTTTGTGGGCCCTGTAAGTCTATAGTGGCATGAAAGAAAATATCAAAGAAGAGCTTAGGCCTGTCTTTACACTGAACATTCACCAAAGAATAACCCCTCACCAAAGAATAACCCCTTTCCAAACAGTTGGAAAAAATTACAAGAAGCTTGGCATTGTCGTTGAGGGGAGGAGGTGGCCTAGCTCTAGTTCCATCCAATTTCTCATCGTCCTGGTCAGCAAACATCAATTGATGCAGCCGCCTCTGTGTGTGAGTGAATCCCATTGATACTGGCGCTTTAGCACCTCGAATGTTGTTGTTTCATCTCATTACATTTAGTACTCCTGTAAAGAGCAAAAAAAAAAAAAATACAACAACTCTTCTTTAACCTAATTGAAATTAATCTGAATCTGATTAGCATACATATAGTTTTACCCGTTTTAACAAATCAAAAAATGAAAGAAAAATTTAAATAAAATAACACCGGCTGAAATATCAAGCCCCTTTTGAGTGCCGGATCGGTACCTGGCAAGTTTCTCGGCCTTGTGAGTCCATATATGTCAAGGTGCAAACAATATCGAATAGGAGCTTAGGTCTGTCTTTACACTTTACATTGAGCATTCACCACATAATAACCCATTTCCAAATAGTTGGTAGCAATTACAAGAAGCTTGGCATTGTTGTTGAGGGGAGGAGGCACCCTGGCTCCAGTTCCATCCAGTTTTTCATAGTCCCGGTCAGCAAACATTATTTGATGCAACAACCTCTCTGTGTGAGTGAATCCCATTGACACCAGCTCTTTAGCACCTCGAATGTTGTTGTTTCCTCCCATTACATTTAGTACTCCTGTAAAGAACAAAACATAAATGAATACAATAACTCTTTTTTAACCTAATTGAAATTAATCAGAGCACAATGAATGAATGATTCAGGTAGCATAAAAGCTGAAGAGGGGATTTCTCTTTAGAAACATAAACATTTACGAATTTTTTGCTTTGTCTTGAAATAAATTCAAGCTTACCTTCTCAATGTATTCAATTACTTGTAAGTTAAGTTTTTGGCCATTATTGTCTGTGACATAGAACACTGCACCAGCAGAAGAAATTGCCACATTCAGGAGCCACTGCAGAATACTGCACCAGTAGAAGAAATTGCCACATTTAGGAGTCGCTGCAGAAACACCTGCTTCCATCCATTTTTCAAGTGCATGGAATTCTAAATGGCCGAGCTAAATCTCTAGAAACCATCGAGCTATTATAACTGTAAACTAAATATTTACAACTATTTTTCCTTTTCATCCAATGACTCAATATGTTTTAATCATATAACATATAATCTAATGGTTTCAGGTTATGATACGATGCACATAGAAAAGTTGTTTTCAAATAGTGATGCCTTACAATGTAATTATCTGTCGTGAAATTATAAAGCTTAAGGCATTCAAGGATAGTCTCAGATTTGTGCATAATTCCATCCTCACTAAGAAAGAGTGTTGAGAAATATAGCTCGAATGAGAACTTACACACATATTCAATTTCAACTTGGTACAACTCATTTGAGTTATTTCAAAAAGGACTTTTTTTTTTTAATTTACTTTAGTAAAAATCAAAAGTGAAATCTTTATATTTAGTATTGAGTCTAATTAAGTGTATTCCATACATTTATGACTTAGAAATATAGAGGATTGATGTTAGTAGAAACAACACCATGAAGCATGCATTATTTTTCCTTTATTTACAGTTTCTCTTGAATTGGATCTATTTTCTTAAGTGTAACACAATTTATTATTTTTGGCAGTTTTTTAGGTCTTACACTTGAGCCGTTTTTAGGGCCCCAATCAACATTTTTTTGAAAAGACGACAAACCCATCGTTTATGACACAATTTTGTGGTCGAAATTTTTAGTCCTTGGATAGATATTTCTAACAAGGTATTATACACAAACATAGATTGTATGTTAAAGTTACGACCCCAAGAAGTTGATGTACCGACTAGCCCCAACAATTCCCACAAAATTTTGGCGTTTCATCTCATAGGGTTAGGTTTTTGGATGTTTATGTTTTCCCCTTGATTCTCAATAATAAAAATTAATTTTGAGCCTCATCGTAACGCAGCCTAGAAGGCATGTAGTTGTCACATCACTTCTCTCTGATAAGCTACCATGAACCGAGCTAGTTTATTTCCATTATGCATGTAAACAATTTTCAGTACATTATCATTAATGAATTGAAGTTATGTTTTTGTTGTAGCACTGTGTTTTTGTCTCTATCTATATTTGATTTTGTTCCCTCATAAATATGGATTATATTGGTTCCTAAACTGAACTCCTTAATAATAAGCTAAAGTTAATAGGATAATATGCACAAAAGGAGAGCCTTTATTTATACCCCATCAATTAATATAGAACATACGGAGAGATAATGTGAATGGATTAAATCACCAAATCCAATGAACATAGGAAGGGTCAACACTAAAGATCAACAAGTACTGGAGATGACCTACTGAAGTTTATACTTCTCTTGCACACATATATAATAGCATGACGCAAAAGGGACTTAGAAGCATTTTTTTCAACTATAGGATATAAATTATAAATTATGTAAGTATATTTCTATTATTAATGAGATATTTGTTGAACAAGTAAAGGGTGGAGCACTAGTAATATTAATATTACCACAATAAAAATTTAGTGGGGGAATTGTAGGATTACCTTTTCTACCAAGTAAATAAAACTTACCAAAAAGTCATATTTAACAAATTCCACCTGAAAAAATGAAATTTGAAATTTCTTCCCTCTTTGTCCATTTCCGAAAAAATTGTTATTGAGAGATATGGGTAATTAGGCAATAAAACAATCATAGTTTTGAATGTATGGGGTATGTGTCTATGATAGATAAAAATGTATGCTAATGGTACATATAGAAACCCCCCTCAATTTTCGTAGGATGACCCATGAATTATTTTGCCACAAGAAATAAAACCATGATTGTATTTGGGAAAATATATGATGATACATATAAGCATGAGGGAAGCCATTAGTTAATAGGGGAAGAGTGTGTAAAACATGGAAGAAAAGAGGAGGAATAGTTTATACTAGTTCTAAAAGTTCTCACAAGAAAATGGGATCAAAATCATGAGTCAGTTGTTGGATAGGGTTTTTGATAATTACTAGGAAAGGATCATGCACTAAGAGGGAAGGGAACTAAGGGGTTTCACAAGAAACTAGGAGACTCTATTGTGCACTTGAATATAGTTGGTAAGGCATCTAAAGAATTGACATGAAATTCCTTGGATATCTTGCTATATGGATATATGGTATTCAGTTACCTATGAAGGAGAGTGGCCTTCACAACCCTCAAATTCCAAGAGCCAAAATACTGATTATCATGATGTTGTGGCTCGGGAATTCGCTCAAGGGTTTGATTGTCACCAAGTGTAGATAGGTGGAATTTCCTTTCCAGTTATGGAGAAGTTGATTTCAGAGATAACGAATATGCCTTCAGATGGAGAAAGGGTATTCAGGAGTCATGTGCTAGCAGGGATCGATGTCCCATTTTTCCTAATGACAAAGTTCAAAGGCCAAAATTGGAAGATAGGGGTTCAACAAGCTTGGTTGGAGGATAAGTGGAATTGGTTTTTGAGGATAACCTAGTCCTATCTTACCTGTGAAGGACGTTTCAGCCGGGTAAATCTTTACCATTTTCACTTCCTAGCTCATTTATCTAGTCAAGTCCAAATGTATATTTGTTTTTATTTGCTAGAGAGTTTTAAACACATGGACACTCTTTTTCGAGCTGAGGAAACTCATTCTCCTCACATTTTTTATCATAACTATCTAATAAAATTATTGATTGAGAATGAATTGGCCAAGGCAGGAAGAACTTGGAGCCATTTCTTATTTCGGGGAGGTTTTCAACCTCAAACCCCTAAGGCTAGAAGTGGTAGGAAAAAATGCACCAAGAAGGGAAAGAAAACTAATGCAGGAGCCTCCATTGATCCAACACCTAGAAAAAACATTCCCTCGTTATCTTCTGGTCTCAAAATACCTAAATTTTATGCTAGGAGGAGTGCTAGGATAAAAAGAAAGACCTTGTTTCCACTAAAAACATCCTGTTTGTTATCAATTACCCTCATGCTGAGAAATCGCCAATGAAAAAATTCCCTGCAGAAATCCATTCATGACAAATTATTAAAGGAAAATAGCTTGAAGTTGAAACTCAAGTTGAACCCCCAACTGAAGAAGAACCTACACTTTCTCAAATATTTAAGGGAGGAAAGAGACTTCAAACCAGGCCTGATGAAACCTTGACTAAACTAAGAGGGGGAAGGGGGTGAATTCGTTTAGTCAAGGTTTCATCAGGCCTGGTTTGAAGTCTCTTTCCTCCCTTAAATATTTGAGAAAATGTAGGTTCTTCTTCAATTGGGGATTCAACTTGAATTAGTTTAGTCCATCGATAGAAATTAAAATTATTTTCCTTAAACTCAACAAATTAAGACATTACATGAGAAATTTAACAAATAATGGCCATCAAACTGAATGTGTGAACAAAAAGTAATAAGCATACCAATACAACACATCAACACATAATAACAATGCATATGGACACCAAATATAAGTGGAAACCCTTAAGGGAGAAAACCACAATTTTATTATTGTTGTGATGCAAAGGAAAGCTCCTACTCCTTATTGCATTTGATTTTCTATAGGCTTCAACCTACAAGAGGCTACTACCTCAAATTTTTGCAAGTTGCAACATGCAAGGAAGCTCCAACTCCCATGTGTTTTTTGTAGGCTACCACCCATAGGATGCTCCTACCTCAACCAGCTCCAACTTAACATTTTATCAAGGCAAAACTTGAAAGGAGACCACAATCCCCTCACACAACATGAAAAAAATATGTTGATTTACCTGATTATCAACTCTGCATACCTCCATCTTTTCTTCTTCCTCTTCTCTCTTCCAATATGCTTCACATCAACTCCATATATGCATAGTATCTCAATCAAATATCTCATATTCTCTAGCTCTCTAACCTCTCTCTGCACTCCAAAATGACATATTTTATAGAGATAGTTTGATGGTTGTTTGTATTCCACATATGAATAGGAAGAGAATAGGCTTGCCTCTTTTCCTTCCATTCATTTGTTTCCACACACTTCATATCTTGAATATTAGTCCACAAAATACATAAATAATCTAATATCAATTTCAGCCACATGTAATGATTGAATGGATCAACTTAATTCCAACATCAAATAACATTGTATATCATTAATGTATCACAAAAATTTAGCTTAATGCATCTTTGTCTTTGCCTTGGAGTCTTGCCTTTGCCTTAGA
Source organism: Pinus albicaulis (assembly GCA_034641835.2). Lineage (NCBI taxonomy): Eukaryota > Viridiplantae > Streptophyta > Pinopsida > Pinales > Pinaceae > Pinus > Pinus albicaulis. The sequence continues at coordinate 1,159,693,826 of CM076580.1, read as the reverse complement.
GACTTGCCTTTGCATCACAACAATCTAGCTCAATCAACAATTTCACATTATTACAATTTCTTCAATGTAGCAGTTTCACTACCCTTTTGTATTCTTTGCCTTGGTGTTTGTTTATTCCTTTTTTGTTCCTAATCTTCTCCTTTGCCATCAATGACAATATTTCCAACAGTCTCCCCCTTTGGCATTGATGGCAACACATCCTCCCCCTTTCATTCTGAGAAATTTCTTCCTTCCTCTGATTACCTCCCCCTTTGACATCAATGGCAAGGAGGGTTACAAATTTTTCAGTCCAGTTTCCATTATTGCATTACTGCTTCCTATTGTGTAATGAAAATTACTGCTCTTGAAGTTTTGAGTAAAGATTTTTATTTTTTCATTGTGTTAGTGAATGAATGCCATGTCATATGGCTTGTTGGGGCTGCTCCAGTTTGAATGAGTGTTGCTTGAAGATGAATACTACTTCAAAAATGGTTGATGCTCCATAGATGAAATTATACAATAATAATGAAGATGCTCCATGTGATATATAAACTCTGATCCAAATTCACTTTAGACTATGAGAACATTTCAAAAGAACTATGAAACATCGTTGTAACAACACTTCAAAATAATGCAAGGAATTATTGTGTGGCAACAAGTTTTATTGAAGGAAGAGAATTATGAATTAGATCATTGATGTGATTCTCGAAATAAGAAATAGGTTTTTCAATATTTTTAAACATCCTTTTTCTGAATTTGAAACCTTTAAGATATACTCCCACATATATATACTTCAAATGCTAGCTCACTATCACTATATTTGAAATGCTACAACAAGACTTATGGCCAGAGAACCAAACTCTGAATCAATAACTCACCGTTAAATGTTCGACCGAGTATCTTCTCTCGCTGCAATAGCAAATCCCAAGTCTCTGTTGAATTTTTTGAAGTAGTTGTGACCATTTAATGAGCTCTAGGACTTGGAACTGAATGCGGAAAGGAAACATATAATTTATGCATCGGTTGATAGGACGGGTTTAAACCCAGGTCACTTTAGGCACATTTCTTTTTAATGTCTGCAATAGATGGTGTAGAAATCCTCTCTAGTGAGCTGGTGAAGTCTCGAGCATTTATAGGGACTTTTTGGTTGTTGATCATTTATGGTCTATATCATATCTGAATTACATATATAACAGTGGTGCGTCCCGCAATCATCTAACATTTAATGAAGTATTTAAATATTGATAATGTTCATCATATTTCATGAATTACATTGAAAATAGTGTTTGTCTTCTGCAATAGGTAGATATCTAGTATAGTAGGTTGGAGTTGGGGGCTAATTGATGGTACAAACTGACCATGCTTTGTTGAGCTGCCTTTGGATGGAGACCATGCCAAGCTAAGTTTTTCTTTTTGCTGAGACGTTGGGAAATCATGCTCTATGAACCGTGTTGCATGTTGTTGGAGGTAAAAACCTATGTGAACAAAAGCGCTAGAGCTGGGTACTGTATTGTAATCTCAATGCTGTGGAGTATCACCTATCAAGTCAAAGATCTAGATCTTGTAGAATACAAAACCTATGCAATGTGACAAGTTGTGGCTATGGATCACAGTGACGAGATGTTCCAAGTATCCCAAATTTGATCAACAGAGAGGATGACAAAAGTTGCTTCATTTGTTATGCCAAGAGATATATAACACCATCATCACGTAGCTTCTAAAAATTTGAACTTGTGTAATATCCCGTTTCGGGGATATCTCTAAAACACGGCAAACTCCAACGAGAGATTGACTGGGAGGGCATTTACCGGATATGTCGCCTCCAAAAGAGGATGAGATCTGGAGGCTACCTAGCCCTTTCCAGACTCTGCCTAGGAGTGAAAGATAAACACACCAAGTGGTATAGAACTAGAGCGCTAAAAAAAAAAAATAGAAATAGAAAGAGAATACAGCAACTACGACAACTACGGAAACTCAACCAGAAAACATAGAGAGAAAATGCTGAGCCATTTTATTAATCTGAGAAATGTAATGAAGTACAAGAGGCAATCTTGTGCAAGGAAAGTAAGAAAACACTCACAGAAAAGACGAGAATTGGCTTCTCTATGAATTGCGTTCCAGCTACTGGAAAAATGTCGTGTAGCTGCTATTGCTGGATTCGACTAAAGATTAGGGGCTGATCCCCTTACTGGAATGAGATGAAAATCGCCAAATCTCCTCTCCTCGACAACCCCGGCAAGATCCACAAACCATCCCAAGAATGGCCAACCCTAGAAACCACCAGAAACTGCCTCCCCAGTGAGTTACGCTGGCCTCCAAGGCACTGCGCAGTGGCTAGATAGAAACAGCTAAAATATTGCCACAAACTTCGCCAAAAACCTCCAATGGGAAAAGGCTGACCCTCTGCTCAAAATCTCGGCGAAATAACCCGCAGAAACCCCAATCTGAAGCTCCTCCACAATGGACTGCATCCTCTCTCCTAGTGACTGCGCAGTCTCTATAAGCTCCAGCTCTGCAACAAACCTAAACAATGAAACGAATCACAAAATAATGAAAAAAAAACCTTTCCCGAGCAGGCACTCGAAGTCCCCTGGGGCTAAGGGCGAGATCTCCGACTGGAGATACTCAATGCACTAAACAGTGCTGCAGACAGGCTAAACAGCCAGCATGCTCAAGAAGACAAAAGTGTCACTCCAAAATCAACAACTCAAGAATGATCCAAATGAGGATGCTCCTCCATCTTTTATAACATTGGTTTCCCTCCAAAACCCGTCGTAGCCTCTCTCTCCTCCACATCCTCATCCTTATCTGTGCAGAAGCTTCTAGAGTGCATGTAGGCCCCCCTCCTCTATGTGGTGTTTGGCCCCCTTAACCCTCCTTGAGTCACAACATTGTGCTACTAGGCAGATGTCTTATTCTACTAAAGTGAGTTAGACCTTCTTTTCTCACTTTTTATTTATTTAAAACCCATAGACGACAAAACTATACAAAATTGAATATTCCAATTAGCTGTCGCTAATTAGGAATATTACATTCCCCCCCAAAAAAATGTTGCTTGCCCTCAAGCAACTGAAGTGATGGATGCTGCATAATTTTCTCGCTCTCCCAAGTGGCATCCTCATCCGGCAAATTCTTCCACCTCACCAAGAATTCCCGGACTATCTTGCTCCGTAACTACCTCTCCCTAGTATCAATAATGGCCTCCGACTACAACACCAAGTACCCCTCATCATCTGTAGGTGGTAGCTCCTCTGTCACTGTCACTTGATATCCCAACGCCTTCTTCAGGCATGATACATGAAAATGTTGTGGATCTTGCTGCCCTAGGGCAGCTCCAACTCATATGCAACCTGCCCAATCCTGCGTATCACCTTGTATGACCCGTAAAAATGAGGTTTGAGCTTCTCATCCCCCTTCTGCTTCAACGATGACTATCAGTATGGCTGTAAGTGTAGGAAGACCAAGTCCCCTACCTCAAATTGTCGCTCCACCTGACCTTTGTCGGCATACAACTTCTGCTGGTTCTGTGCTGTATCCATGTTGTCCTTGAGAGCTCGGAGGATGTCCTGACTCTCTTGGATCCACATCTTGGCTCTAGGAGCCTTACTCACACTAAACATCACATCAGTAAATGATAAAGAATGGTACCCATACAAAGCGTAAAATGGTGACACACCAATAGACATGTGATGTGTCGAGTTGTAGCAGTACTCCCCCAAATGCAACCATCTCAACCATGCTCGCTACTGCCCACTGACATAGTTACGTAAGTAGCCCTCCAACAACTTGTTAACTATCTCTGTCTATCCATCCATTTGTGGGTGGTAACTGGTACTCGGTGTCAACTCCTTCCCCACTAGCCGGAAAAGCTCCTGCCAAAATTCTCCCATGAAGCGATTGTCCATATCACTGATGATGGTCTTAGGAAGACCATGCAACCTGAAAATCTCTCGGAAGAAGAGCTCGACCACCTATGTTGCTGTGTAATGCGTGGATATGGCAAAAAAGTGTGCATACTTTGTCAGTCGATCAACGACGACAAAGATACAATCCTTGCCCTACACCACGGGCAACCCTGTGATGAAATCCATCAATATGCTCTCCCATTTCCCCTCCGGAATGGGAAGAGGCTGCAACAACCCTGCGGGATGGCTCATCTCACCCTTGTTCCTCTGACAAACATCCCACTTCATGATGTGCTGGAGTACGTCCTCCTTGAGGCCCTTCCATGAGAACCTCTCTCTAATGGCCCTGTAGGTTTTGGTAAACCCCTGATGGCCTGCCAATGGAGAATCATGTGATGCCTGGAGTATCTTCTTCTTGAGCTAAGATCCCTCAGTCAAGAAGATCCTGTCCCTGTAATAGATGATCTCATCGACCACCCTATACCTGTCATCCGCTACCTGTCCGTTCAGCACCTCACATGCAAACTTGTCCTTGGAGTACTCAACTAAAATTCAAGCCCTCCAATCTGCATCCAAGCTCATAAGAGATAACGTGGCTGGTCTACGTGAAAGGGCATCTACTACCATGTTATTCTTACTTTTGACATACTCAATGTCAAAGTCATATGCTTGATCTTACTGATCCACTTCTGTTGTCTCTCCTGTAGCTGTTTCTGCTCCAAAAAGAACCTGAGGCTGTTGTAGTCAGTCCTCACCCTAAATCTGTTTCTTACCAGATACTGCCAGAATTTGGCCAAGGCATGGATGATGGCCAACATCTCCTTGTCTTATATGGAATACAACCTCTCATGTGGAAGGAGTTTCCGGCTCTCAAAAGCTATAGGGTGTCCCCCCTGCATCAATACTGTGCCAATCCCCTCTCCCGATGCATCACACTCCAAGACAAATGGCTACGTAAAATCCGGCAATACAAGCACTGGGCAGCTACTCATCACCTCCTTGAGCCTATCAAAGGCTTGATGCGCTGTATCTGTCCAACCGAATGCCCCTTTCTTTGTCAAATCTGTAAGGGGTGCAGCAAGCTGTGAGAACCCTCTGACGAACTTCTTGTAATAGGCACATATCCCAACAAACCCTCGAAGTTCTGTCACATTCTTCAGCTCCGGCCAATCTCTGATGGCTCTAATCTTCTCCTCGTGGACCCTCACTCTGTCCACTCCAAGTATGTGACCCAAATACAACATCTCTGTCATCCCAAACTCACACTTGGAGAGCTTAGCATAGAACTGTTGCTCTTCCAAGATGCGTAGTACTGCCTCTATATGCTAGAGATGCTCCTCCCACATCCTGCTATATATGAGTATGTCATCAAAGCAAACCAATACAAACTTCCTCAGATGACTGTGGAAGATATGGTTCATGCAAGAATGAAAGGTGGTTGGTGCATTGGTCAGCCCAAAAGGCATAACCAAAAACTCAAAGTGCCCATAATGATACCTGAAGGCGGTCTTGGGAATGTCCTATTCCCTCACGCGAATCTGATGGTACCCTGATCTCAAATCAATCTTTGAGAAGAACTTAGCTCCTCTCAGCTCATCCATTAGCTCATCAATCCTAGGTATAGAGTACATATTCTTCAGAGTCTTCTTGTTCAGGGCCCTGTAATCAATACACATCCTCAAGGTGCCATCCTTCTTCTTCACCAACACTACATAAGAAGCGAATAGACTCGTGCTCGGTCTGATGTGTCCAAGAGCCAACAACTCCTAGATGGCCCGCTCAATCTCATCCTGATAGGCTTTGGGATGCCTATAGGGTGTAGTGATTACCGCCTGGATACCCTACTCTAGCTCGATGGTATGTTCAAAACCTCTATTTGGAGGCCAAACTGGTGGTATATCCCCAAACACTACCTCATGCCTGTCAAGGATGGCCTGTATCTCTGGATGAACTGCTCGACCGGTGGTCTCTGCCTCTGATGCCCACAACTCAACCGCCCACTCTATGTTTCCCTTCCGGAAGTCTGCCTCCATCCGGTGTGTCGAAACTGTCTGAGGTGGGTAAGTATGCATCCCGCGGATCTTCTCATGCCTCCCGGTCTTCTTGTCATCCCACTCCATCTCTAAGGCCTCCCAATCCGTGGTGACCTTCCCCAGAGTAATCAACCACTAAACACCCAGTACCACATTGGTATCTGGTATGTTGACCATAAAAAAGTGATCAAACACGGTGTAAGTACCCATCGTCACTGCTAACTCTGGAACATACTAGGCACACTGCATCGTCTGGGCTCCTGGAACCAAGACTGAAAATCCGTCAAAACTCTCGGTCGGTATACCCCTCCGCTCGACCATTTGCACATCAATGAAGTTGTTGGTTGCCCCACTGTCAACCAAGACTGATACTCATTGGCCACATACTATCCCACGTACGCGTAGCATCAAATACTTAGGAACTCCTCGCAAAGCTGGAAGGGCCCCTCCTGTGGGTGAAAAAGTTGCACCTCCCGTTCTTGGAGGTGGAGGCGGCAACTGATCCTGGGCCATCTGACTATCTCCCACCTCCTCATCATCCTCCTCATCCTCTTCCCCGCTATCATCCGAGAAGACCTCAATGAAGTGTGCTTTTCTAGCAGCACACCTATGCCCTGGTGCCCACGGCTCCTGACAAGTGAAGCACAGCCGCTTCTTCCTCAACTCCCTCCTGGCCTCATCATCTACCTGTACCTGTCCTGGATTCCCCTTGGGAGGAGGAACCCTCACATCCTTCCCCTTGGGATGGAAACCCTGTCTTTGGGGGTAAGGTGTCTGCGTCCTAGGAAATGCATCCTACAAATCCCTGGTCCTACTGATAGCATCCTGGAGTGTAGCTAGCCTAGTGGATCTAACTAGACCTCGAAGTGGCTCTGCCAATCCCTCCATAAACATATAGATCATCCATGTCGCGGATAGATCTGGCACCATCACCGAAACCCTAAAGAAATCTACAATGTATGTCTCTGGGTTCCCTGTCTGTTTGAGCTTCGTCAGCTCAAAAAAATGTTGTTCCAGATCCCTCTGGTCAAAACGCTCTATCAATCTCCTAGTAAACTCAGCATATGTCGTCACTGTGGAATGCTGGAGTGTCACCATCCCATGGAACCACCAATCCTGGGCCTCACCATCCAAGTGAAGTGTCGCCACCTTGATGGTCTCCGTCTCTGACATCTAGTTAAGCTAGAAATAGATGTCCAGCTTCTCCACCCAAGACTTTGCTGAACTGTTTGATGATCCATCAAATGTAGGCAAATGAAATCTACTAGAGGCACAATGAGAATCTCCATCATGGTAATGCCGGTGTCCTCTATGATGGTCGCGGGGTCTACTGTCCCGCTGGAGCTGCACAAAATATTTGAATGTGAGAGCATCCCTGAACTCCTGCCTGTGGGACTAATACTATGAAAAATACTCATCTAAGTGTCTAGGCTCTGCCTCCTACTAGGCTCCTGCCCCTGTATTTTCTCCTAAGAAAGTGGGCATAGTAGAGCGGGTAGGTGCACATGAAGCTGTCGGCTGAGGAGTATCACGCTGAGCAGCACCCTGCTCTGGAAAATGATGGGATGTACCTGATCCCTCTCTGACCTGGAAAACCCTTGGAGTCTCACGCTGCCTAGCCTCCACAGTTGTGAACCTCTGTCCCATCACCTCAATCTATCTAGCTAAATCTTGCACAAAATTGAGGAGTGCTTCTCCAAACTGTTTGACCTCTGTGTCATCTGCCATTGGTTCTTTCTCTCTTAAATCTACTACAAGCTCCACCTGATCTGTGTCTATCATAGGCTCTCTCTCCTGATCTACATTTTCTACCTGGGCACAGTATTCTTCTTCGTAGGTGGCCTCCAACCTACGCTCACGGTCTCTATACCTCTTGCCTCTGTACGGTCTCTTTCCTGATGTCATAGTCCACAGGCTGAGCCAGAACTATGCTCTGATACCACTGTAATATCTCGTTTCAGGGATATCTCTAAAACACGGCAAACTCCAATGAGAGATTGAATAGGAGGGCATTTACCAGATATGTCACATCCAAAAGAGGATGAGATCTGGAGGCTACCTGGCCCTTTCCAGACTTTGTCTAGGAGTGAAAGATAAACACACCAAGTGGTATAGAACTAGAGCGCTAAAAAAAAATAATAGAAATAGAAAGAGAATACAACAACTACGGCAACTACGGCAACTCAACCAGAAAACATAAAGAGAAAATGCTGAGCCATTTTATTAATTTGAGAAATGTAATGAAGTACAAGAGGCGATCTTGCGCAGGCGAGTAAGAAAACACTCTCAAAAAAGACAGGAAATGGTTGCTTTATGAACTACGTCCCAGCTACTAGAAAAATGCTGTGTAGCTACTATTGCTGGAATCGACTAAAGATTAGGGGTTGATCCCCTTGCTGGAATGAGATGAAAATCACCAAATATCCTCTCCTCGACAACCTCGAAAAGATCCACAAACCATCCCAAGAATGGCCAACCCCAGAAACCACCAGAAACTGCCTCCCCAGTGAATTATGCTAGTCTCCAAGGCACTGCGCAGTGGCTAGATAGAAACAACTGAAGTACTGCCACAAACTCTGCCAAAAACCTCCGATGGGCAAAGGCTGACCCTCTGCTCAAAATCCTGGTGAAATCACTCACAGAAACCCCAATCTGAAGCTCCTCCACAATGGACTACATCCTCTCTCCTAGTGACTGCACAGTCTCTATAAGCTCCATCTTCGTAACAAACCCAAACAATGAAACAACTCACAAAATATTGAAAAAAAACCTTGCCTGAGCAGGCACTTGAAGCCCCCCAGGGCTAAGGGCGAGATCTCCGACCAGAGACACTCAATGCACTAGACGGTGCTGTAGATAGGCTAAACAGCTAGCGTGCTCAAGAAGACAAAAGTCTCACTCCAAAATCAACAACTCAAGAATGATCCAAATGAGGAGGCTCCTCCATCTTTTATAACATTGGTTTCCCTCCAAAAACGGTCGCAGCCTCTCTCTCCTCCACATCCTCATCCTTATATGTGCAGAAGCTTCTAGAGTGCACGTAGGCCCCCCTCCTCTACTTGGTGTTTGGCCCCCTTGACCCCCCTTGAGTCAGAACGTTGTGCTACTAGGCGGATGTCTTATTCTACTAAAGTGAGTTAGACCCTCTTTTCTCACTTTTTATTCATTTACAACCCATAGACGACAAAACTATACAAAATCGAATATTCCAATTAGCTGTCGCTAATTAGGAATATTACAACTTGCTAGGAATGAGCCATAACCAATGTCGACGTTATGAGATTTGAGTTCAAGTGCACACATTGTCCCCAACACTGCAACTCTACTCATTGATTGTGTTGCTTCATTTAAATTCAAACATTGTTCACGCTCTGATACCATAGCATTGTTCACCATAATGCACCATAACACACTGATAACGTTGTCACCATAACTGCACCATACTGCGCTAATAACATTGTCACTGGAATTGCACCATAATGTTGTCACCATAACTGCACCATAACACACCAATAATGTTGTCACCATAACTCCACCATAATGCACTAATAAAATTGTCACCATAAATGCCCTGTAACACACCAATAACACTATCACCATAAGTGATATGAAGAATAATGCTGAGGAGAACGTTGAAACAATAATTTTTTGTGATAAAGTTTCTATCACCTGGCATGGTTTCTGTCCCATGCTAAATGTTAACTGCTGCCACCACATGCTAAACACTATCACAATTAAATAATATTGCGTTAAACAATGTGCTCTCTCCATTACACTCAGAATAATATGAGGCATATCACTGGGAAATGAACCATTAGATATGTAACTGGCAAATTTGAGGTTTTTTTCTACTACCTGAGAAACCTGCTTCCATAATTATGCCAACGTTTTCTCTACTATCCATCTAACACACGATATCACACTTCAATTTTCTTCTGTAAATGAAAATTTGTATTTCCAATTGGCCTTGACGCTGTATATAACAATAGCATGGCTCGTCATATACAATATGTTCCTTATTAGCTGAGATCATGCTCCGTAGACCACCTAACTACCCAACCTTATACGTATTCCTTCCCACTTCTTAGGACCCTACATCTATAGTAGCAAGCTCGAAAGGAATTCTTGTCGGTCGTTTAAACCCAAATATAATATAGTAAGGAGTTGTTTATCTTAGTGTAAACCATTCGTTTGGCTTGATTCTGTATTGAAATTGGGTTCTTTCGCTTCTTGCAACCGTGCACACACCGATACAACAAATTTTATTACGTAGATGTACACACTCTGATCATAGTAATAGTAGCAACTTACTTACTTACTTATATCCTTTTGGCAAGGGAATCTCCCATCGATAGAGTGAGATAAGGCATATTAAGAAGGTGATGGTGAGTAGTGGGAATTCAATACTTAATAAGTCGAAAGTATGTTTCCTGGTGGTTCCTTCACACCCATTTATGATATTTCATTTCCATCACATCTTCGCAACCATGAAATTGATTCTTGTGTTGATAGCTTATGCTTATTAAGACTAGAAGTGAAAGATTATCAAAAAAAAGTTGCTTCTAAATAGTTTATCTTCATGAGCTATTGGGTCATGAACTTTTCTGGAATGTTCAATCCAGTCCAAAACTCTCCACATGTTACCATACAAGAAGTGCACTTCAAAAAATAGACCTTTTCTCGTGGCCCTGCACTACAAATATGAATTCCACAATGCATATTCTAATGCATCGGTTCCTCTGTTGCCTCTATTTTTTTCTGTTGTGTTTTTAACTCATTATGTAATGTGATATTTCATTGGTAAACACACCATTGCTATGAAAAAAAATGTTTTCTAGTGAAAAATAATTTGAAACTCTTTGAGGTGTGCTACCATTACTGGATAAATATAATTATATAACCAAAGATCTTATGCTCAAAAGGAAATAAATCTCCCCCTTTTTCCCTTTTATTTTTTTTGTTTTTGTTTACACATTTGCACTTTGTCATCGAATTTATCCAAGCCCAAGTCCAAGGGGCTTGTTCCTCATGCTAAGACATTCCATTGATGAGCATCTTCTCTATGATTAATCTACCATCTCTTGTGTTGCAAGCCAATCTAACTTTATTTAATATAAATTTGTTGAATGTGTTACCAATGAAACACACATTCTCCTACGTAATGCAATGTGGGTTGCATGGAAGGACTCACAATAGAGTGGGGTTAGTGATGTATTTAGCCGCTGTGATGTCCTGAGTAAGATATGCATAAAACTATTGGAGGCCCAAGAGCTCCGATACCAGTTTTTTTTTCTTCAAAACAAATGATATTTATATGATTTCCCTTTCTCCATTGTCATCGAAGCAATGCATATTATCCTTTTCAAAGCATTCTTGGGTTTTCTCTTACCAAGAAATGGTGTTGCTTTGAACATTAATTGAATCATAATTTTCTTTCTTGAGCAACTCCCCCTGAAGTCATGCCTGCTTTATTTTGGCATTGAAGTAACATATTGCTCCTTTTTATTCTTCTTCCACACTTTAATGTATTTCGTTTTTTTATCCACATTTTCTTTTAACTTAATGTTTGGTCTACTTGCAATATTTTCCATATTTCGTCTAGAGTTCTTTAGGGTGAAGGAGAACTTCTAGTCTTTGGCTATGTAGCCTAGATTATTATGTTTATAACACTTTTTTTCGCCCATAAAATGTTTGTATTTTTTTTTTTTTTGAACATGCTTCCTATCAGCAACCTTATGTCCAAATGCATAGAAGAAAAAACAATAGCCATAGAAGAAATTTATGTACCTGATGACATATGCTTTTCTAGTAGGTAGAGGTCTCCTTTGATTCCTTACTTGAGGTAGCTTCTTTGTCTCTTGCATCACTTGTTGATAATATTTGGTTTGATTTCTCCAATAGTGCGTTGATGTATGGTCAAATTTATGGCAATGGAGGCATGCGGCACAACTATTTTCAATTCTTGCAGGCTTCATATCCTCATATTTAGGAGAAGATTGCACTTTCTTCAATCCATTTTCTTCATCTTGATTATGTTCCTTGCCTTTGTTTGTCTCCTTGTTATCCACACTACTTGTGTCATCTTCTACTTGCGTTTTCAACATTGTGGTGTTCTCTTGAATAGATGATTTTTTCTGAGTTCTTCATGGAGATATTCTGTTCTTCTAACCTTATATATAATATGTTATTTTCAACTGGCTCACCTTAGTTGAAACAATCTCCACCTCTATTCTCCTTTCTTCTTCAAGTTGTTTCCTTAGGCTAATGATTTCCTTCTTTTATTCATGTTCTCTTTCATCACATATCTGCACTAATTTATTCAAATATTTTTTTCATTCTTCAATCTTCCTATTTCAGTCAAAACAAGGTCAAGTTTGGCTTGTTCCTTAACAGTAATTTCTTCATGGCAATAATGTCCATTCACACTAGTAGGTACCTCATTTTATTTAACCCTTTCCTTTTGAAAGGGTTTTTTTATTCTTCTTGTTAATCTTCTCCTTCTTAACAATGCAACCACTAATTTCTCCCTTAGAAGTTAAAACCATTAATTTATCAAGATCCTTGTTATGAATATTGTTAAACATTATCCAATCTTCCTTGGCATTCCACTATTCTTCTTGCAAAGAGGGAGAGTCTTTGCAGTAACCATCACATACAAGTTTCCATACACCAGGTCTATAAGCCATTAAACATGTCTTAACCTTATCTCTCCATTCATGAAAGCTTGTTGAACTCAACGCAGGTATACTTTGATAGTCCATGACTCAACCATATCTCCTTCAAGCTATTAGGTTTACACCAAATGTACCTACTCTAATATCAATTGATGAACCCTTGACTAAACTGAAAGAGGGGGGGGGGGTGAATCAGTTTAGTCCATCCATGGACATTAAACTTATTTTCCTTAAACTCATCGACTTAAAACATTACATAAGTAGTTTTAAAAATAATAATTAGCAAACTAAATGTGTGAACAAAAAGTAATAAGAAGACCGATACAACACATCAACACATAATAACAATGCATATGGACACTAGATATAAGTGGAAACCCATAAGGGAGAAAACCATGATTTTATTTTTGTTGTGATGCAAAGGAAAGCTCCTACTCCTTATTGCATCTAATTTTCTGTAGGCTCCAACCCACAATAGGCTGCTACCTCAAATTTTTGCAAGCTAAAAAATGCAAGGAAGCTCCAAATCCCATGTTTCTTTTGCATGCTACCACCCACAGGAGGCTCCTACCTCAACCAGCTCCAACTGAACATTTTATCAAGGAACAACTTGAAAGGAGACCACAATCCCCTCACACAACATGAAACATATATGTTGATTTACTTGGTTATCAACTCTTCATACCTCCATATTTTCTTCTGCCTCTTCTCCCTTCAAATCTGCTTCACATCAGCTCCATATATACATAATATCTCAATCAAATCTTTCACATTTTCCAGCTCTCTAACCTCTCTCTCGACTCCAAAATGACATATTTTATAGAGACAGTTTGATGGTTGTTTGTATTCCACATAGGAATAGGAAGAGAATAGGCTTGACTCTTTTCCTTCCATTCATTCATTTCCACACACCATATCTTAACAATGTAAACTTTGAAACAGGAACGAAAATGAGTACTCGCTTTTTATAGCTAGAAAAAAATCATCTTATTTTGAAAAGCACTGATTCAGAATGGTCTTAATTTTTTTTAACATGTTTTTTACACATTAAATTTTCTAATGTACCAAGTATAAACATTATTTTTAAAATGTTAGTGAATTTTATGTTGATTTTGAAAAGTGTTGATGCCATCATCTTCCGTTTTTTTTAGAAGGCTTATTTTTTCTTAAAATTTTCTAATTTATTTAACGCTAATAATTATTTTCTAAATTTAACAATTTTTGAAGTACTCGTCTTACTCCTCTTCACTTACATATTTTTTTTAAGTGTTTTCAGGGGTTTTTTTTTTTCGTTTCATTTTTTGTGTAGTGAGATATTTGTTTTTTTTAGTGTTAAAAAATAAACAAATTTTTGAAGTTTCGATATTCTATCTAATTATATATTGATAAATAATATTTCATTTCCCATGAAATACTTGTGACCAAAAAAAAAAGAATTTTTAACAATTTACATAGAAATACCCATTTTGAATATACATATAACTGAAAAAAAATACACATTTTGAGTCTTTTTATTAAAAGTGACATGTCCAATAAACCATTTTTATAGAAAAAAAAATTAATAAAAATAAGTATAAAAATTAGCAATTTTTATGAATTTTATGTCAAATATTAATAATAATATATATTTTTTTTCCAAAAATTAAATAATTCACATAAAGAATGAAGTGAAAATCACATAATTTTATTTTTTTTTAAATCATAATATATATATATATATATATTAAAAAACAAAAAAATTAAAAAATTAAAAACTAAATTAAAAACTAAATCAATTTTTTTAAATATTATAAATAAAACATAAAATAACAGATGGGTTACTCGAGGGCCGCTGCCGTGGGCCAGCCAAGCTTCGCTCATCCAGGATAGCCACACCTCAAGCCACTCGACGGGGCTTTCCAGAGCCGATTCTGAGAATTGGCTTTGGCCAGCCCCACCAAGTTGCCCAAGGGTGGCTACCTAGCGGGGCTGGCCAGGTGGCCCCAGTGGGCTGGAGGAGTTGGCCAAGCTCCGGCAGCCCACAACAGGCACCTAGTGGGGACAATTCGATTCTAGGAATCGGGTTTGCCTGGTCGATAGGAAAATCCAAAAAACTTATCTCATCACTTAAAAAAAACTTGCTACACCATTTCGGGTTTTCCTGGCCGCCAGGCAAGTTTGATTCTAAGAATCAGATTGGCAGGCCAATGGGGCAAATCTGATTCTAAGAATTTGATTTTTCTGGTTGATGGGGAAATCCGATTCTAAGAATCGGATTTTCCTAGCCAGTGGGGCAAATCCGATTCTGAGAATCATATTTGCAGGCTGGTGGGGAAAATCTGATTCTCGGAATTGGATTTTCTTGGTTGGGCTGGTAAATTCGATTCTCTGAATCGGATTTGTAGGCCGACAGGGAAAATCCGATTCTCAAATTAGAATTTATGGACTAAGGGTTCAAATCAGAATTTCGGTCACATTGGTGGATGCAAAGTTATTGTGCCATTTCCGAAAACTGGTTATGATAAGCATTTGGAGCATTATTGACTATTTTTTTTGCACCTAACGTCTTTTTCAGGTCTGTTAAATTTTGTGTAGAATTTCCCAGAAAATAGTAGATATTTGGGTTCCTCTCACTAAGCTACCCAATTTCAAAAAAACAATCAGCTCAAACTAAGTCCCGGAGGAAAAGATATCGTTTATTTAAGATTGATAGTGTTTTCAGGTTGGGAAAATCTGATTCTCAGAATCAGATTTAGAGGCTGGCTAGGCAAATTCGATTCTCAGAATCGAATTTTCAGGCTGGCGGGGCAAATCCAATTCTCAAAACCGGATTTTCCCCATCGTTCGGGAAAATTCAATTCTCAGAATCAGATTTTCCCCACTGGCTAGGAAAATCCGATTCTGAGAATCGGATTTACCCGACTGGTGGTGGAAATTTGATTCTAAGAATTGGATTTATCATGCCGGCCTGCAAATCCGATTCTGAGAATTAAATTTTCCCAACCTCAAAAAAATACCAATCTTAAATCAAGGATAAATTTTCTTCCGGGACTCCGTTTGAGCTTGTTTTGTTTTTTTGAAATTAGGTAGCTCGGTGAGAGGAACCCAAATATCTACTCTTTTTTGGGAAATTCTGCACAAAAGGTAAAAGATCTGACAAAAGCATCAGGTGGCAAAAAACATACTCAATAATGCTCCAAATGCTAATTAAATTTGAAAATGGTGCAGCCACTCTGCATCCACCTATGCGGCTGAAATCTTGATCTGAACCCTTAGTCCGTGAATTCTGATTTGAGAATCGGATTTTCCCCGCCAAAATCAGATTTAGCCACCCATCTGGGAAAATCCGATTTTCCTTGTCGGCCGGGCAATCTAATTCTCATAATCGAACCTACCCTTTCGGTCTGCTAATCCAATTCTCAGAATCGGATTTGCCCAGCCGGTGAGCCAAATCCAATTTTCCTGGTGGTGTAGCCTGCTCTAAGGCTTGAGGGCCACAAATATTTTTATTTTCTATATAAATGTTATTAATTTTTTTAAAATCTTAATTTGTTTTCAATTAAAAAAAAATTAATGTTTTATTAAGTTATTTTAATATTTTTTAAAATTTTGATTATATTTGTGTTCATTTTTTTATTTTTTAATGTTATTTTAGTTATTTTAATTGTCATTATTTTTTAATTTGTTTTAGGGCTTTTATTTATTTATTTTTATTTTTTAGATTTTTATTTTTTAGTTTTTTTTTTTCAATGTTTTTATTTTATTTTATTTTTTTCAATATAGATTTTTTAATTTTATTCTAATAATAGGCTCTCACCAGCCTCGCCGGATGGCCATTGTGGGTCGCAAAGCTGGCCATGCTTCGTCGGCTGCCCCTTGGACCACCTAGGAGGGCTCAGGGCTGATTCTAAGAATCGGCTGCCCGCCAGCCGAGTTTGAGAATCGTCTTTTAGCTCCTCGGGGCCGTGGACGGGCTTAACCTGATTTCGAGAATCGGGTTGAGCTAAGCCTGCCCAAAGGCTTGAAGGCCACAATTTTTTATTTTTTGATATATTTGTTAGTATTCTTTTTTAAATTTTTTTTTTTAATTTTTAATTTTTTAAATTTTAATTTAAATTTGTTTTTTTTGTTTTTATTTTTATTTTTATTTTTAATGTTTTAATAAGTTATATATTTATTTATTTCTTTTAATTTTAATTATATGTGTGTTCATTTTTTTTAATGTTTTTTTACTAATTTTAATTGTGATTCTTTTTTAATTTGTTTTAGGTTTTTTTTTTTTTTAATGTTCTTTCTTAAATATTTTAATTTTACTTTTTTCAATGTAATTTCAGTTGTCTAATATTTTTATTTTTAATTTTTAATTTTTTTACTGTGCTTATTTTTTTAATTTTATTGATTTTTTTTTTTTTAATTGTCTAATAAAGTATTATTTTTTATTTTCTTTGGCTAATTATGTTTCTTTAATTATATTTTTTATTGTTTAATTATTTATTTCTTTATATTTTTTATATTTTTATATTCTGTATTCTATATTTTTTTTTTTATCTTTATCTTTGTAGGTTAATTTGTTTTGTTTTATTTTTTTTCTTTTTCTATTTTTATGTTTGTTTTTTTTTGGCCTTTTTATATACTTTTATATATTTGATTTCTTGTTGTACTTTCTTTAATTTTATATTATTTTTTCTAATATACATTTTTATTTACTTCTTATTATTATTATTATTATTATTATTATTTTAACTTTTATTTTATATTTTTGCTTGTTTTAACTCTTGTTTTTATTTGTACATTTTTGTTTTCATTTTTCTTTTGAAATTTTAAGTTTTTTTGGAGTGATGATATTTTATCTTTTACATGGTATTTCAAAATGTTGAAAATTTGTCTTAAAAAAAAAAATGTTATTTGAGCATCTGCACTTTTGTTTTGAGGGTGTTTTTGGTGCACAAAAATTGGTTTTCACTGTCATCTTTTAAACATGTTGAAAATTTACCTCTGAAATAAAAAATGTTATTCCAGCATCGCCACTTGTCGTTTACAAGCTGTTTTTTCATGTTTTTTTGGGTTTTTTGGCTGGAGTTCCCGTTTCATAGTTTACGTTGTTTCTTGAATATTAGTCCACAAAATACATAAATAATCCAATATCAATTTCAGCCACATGTAATGATTGAATGGATCAAATTAGTGGCAACATCAAATAACAATGTATATCATTAATGTATCACAACAATTCAGCTTAATGCATCTTTATCTTTGCCTTGGAGTCTTGCCTTTGCCTTAGAGATTTTCCTTTGCATCACAAAAATTTATATCAATAAAAAATTTCACATTATTACAATTTCTTCAATGTAGTAGTTTCACTACCCTTTTGTCTTATTTGCCTTATTGTTTGTTTATATTTTTTTTATTCTTGATCTGCTCCTTTGCCGTGAATGACAATATTTCCAAGAAGGCCTACCAACAAGCTTAGGTTTAAGATAACACTGAAAAGTAATGTAGACCTTGCCAAAGAGGCCATTGATGTGGACAATGTGCCATTGAAGGATCTCATAATAAACAGAGGAAAAATTGTAGGTCCTAAGAAATCAAAAGCTAAAGAAACCAAAGAAAAAGGCCCAATGGAAATGAGGAAAAGTAAGAGGAAAACACTGGAAAAGGTTGATGTTCTCCTAAAGGCAACCAACACCCTCAACTAAGAAACTAAGGGAATTTTGAGTTTTTTTATTCACTGATAAAAAGTGATTTTTGACATATAGCTCATAATGCGTATGTCAACGTTTTATACAGAGAAGTGTAGAGGAGAGATGACATCCCAATTGTCAGTGAATTTTGCAGATAGATACTAACATTTCCATTATAAACACATTTTTGAAAATGAATAGATTTTGAAAAGCATTGAGAGTCTGTTTTTTCAGTAGAACTATCAATTAAGGTACCTAAGAGCTGACAACGACAGTATCAGTGATTACAACAAACATCCAAAAAAGAACGGTTTCAAACAAAACAACGGTTTTGGAGGGGGATTGGACCTATTTTTCCAACGAGGGAGACATTATGATGATATATATTTCTCAGCCTCATTTTTAGCATGATTTTCAACAAGTAGTTTTTATTTTTCAAAGGTTTGATTTATTTAAAAGATATTTTTCAAATGGATGTACCTAGAGGATTTTCATTACTATTTTGGATTACTGTAATTAAATTTTAACCTATAATCCTATGATTATTTATCGTAATTTTTATATAAGAAATAAATATAAAAGGAAAAATGATTGGTCTTTATTTGAAAACATAACATCCCTGTGTAAATTTGAGTATATCTTAAATACATACATTTTTTCATGACCACTTGCATAAATTCTTGTGTCAGATTTCCCTTTCTGTATTCTCCGTTTAAAAGATTTCTTCATGTTTGCAAAGATGAGTGTGTGAGATCGGGATTCATTTATGCTCTTGTTTCTTTAATTCTCATTCATTAGTAATTTTTGTTTCATTTAAATTTAATACTTATTTCTTTCATCTTCCCTCTCAATTCCTTAAAATACTAAAGGAATTATTTCTACCCTTCTTTTGTGTTTTGCTTATCAAATCTGTAACATCACCTGCTAGGGTTAGAATCCATTCCCAATGGTTTATTTCACACATATCTGAACCAAATTTCATCATTTCTCAGAAAAATCTGGCGTTAGAACTTAAATTTGTAAACATACTACTAGGGTGACCTAGAGTAGTTGTGTTTAAGGAGAGATCCCTCTCTAGGTTGAAGGGCCAAATTTTAACCTCAAAGAGGTTTGAGGATACCTTAGAGTTTTCCTGTAACAACCATGGTTTCTATAAGAGATAATAGAAATGATGATAAATTCGTACCAAGGTCATTTTAGATATTGCACATACGATATATTTCATGTCTCAACACCTACAATCATGACTACAACTAACTAGAACAATAAAAAGTGTGTACCAGTTAAGTTTCCCATCATTGCATCTATAGATGGAAGTTTGGGATCTGGCACACCTCGTGAATATTTTGAACATGGCCGTTGGAACTGATAATCCTCGTAAATGAGGAAAGACAAGAGGATAATCTAGGAGGTGCAAAATTAATAGATATTGGAGCAAGAAATGAACCAAGATTGAAAGAGGGATAATTATCGAAAGCCAAATCTAAAGAGAAGTGCAATAAGTAAAGGAACAGATCTAACTAGACATATATTTTTGTTATTCAATTACACACATTGGAGGATTCGAACTGAGGAGTACGCAAGGTGTATCGGGGCATAGAATAGGAAATGATAGGGTGTAATTTTAAGTCACTTGGTGATGTGAAGGTTACCAGTTTGAAAATTTGTGGGAAAAAATCCAACCATGTTAAGGGTTCACATGGCCTAGGATAGGTGCAATCCCTGAGTGATTTTGATAGCTTAGATTCCCCTCGTTCATGGTTTCTCAAGCCACAGGTCAAGCCTATTAAGGATATTCTTCACTTTTGGGCACTCCCTCGATTAAGGATATTCTTCACTTTATTGATGGCAAGATGAGAATCCCATTCTATTATCAACTTAGTGAATGTGAACTAAATGACATAATCTCTATCAAAGAAGCATAATTTAGCTACATTGTTGATAGAGTGGTTAAAGATTCCAAAGTAATAATAGAGAGCATGTCCATGGTGGTTTTTTGAATTAAATACATAGCTTGATAACCTTAAGCTATAGTTATTATTTATATTATTTATATATTTCACATTTATATACACTATTATTTCTCATTAAATGTTTATTAATTAAATTTATTAAATTTTAATATGTTTATTAATTATATTTTATGGTAGCCAGAAAATACATATGCCCATAATCTTGAGATGCAAGGATTTGACTACATAATAAATATAGACTGAACATATCAACAATTTGGAAAGTGGTCATAAAATCCTTCAACATAATAGCTTCGTGTGCAGCATGGCAAGTTGGTTGGTTTAGGAAGCTAGGTCCACATTGGGATTGACCCATGGTTTGGATGTGCAAATCAACATATACTTCCCTTAGAACTAGTTTCTTTCTTGTCTTCTCATAGGATCACATACTTGAATCAGATTACAAACGTCGAACATTCATATATATGGGGACAACGTTGGCTTCCCTCCAGAGAATTGCACATACTAGATGAGTTGAATCAAGCTTTGGAAGACTATACATAAGCACTAACAACATCTCAAATAATAATAATAGATCATGACGAAAAATTACTGTGGATACACTAAAAGAAAGGCTCATATTCGCTAAAATATGGATACTTGAATATTATTGCCTCAAAGGAACTTGATATACAACCTTGGAGGTGGAAACACCTCACGAAACTAAAAAGCCTTGTTAAGGCCAAGATGTTGTTATGGTGTATACTAGAAAATAAAATACCCACTTGAGAAAATTTAAAAAAATGATATTTCCATGGACCTTCTTGGTGTGCCTTATGTAAAGAAGCCATGTAATATATAGATCACTTATTATTATCATGTCAAGTGGCTAGCCAATTACAATTTTTTTTTTTTATAAAGGATTAGCAATTAATATCAGGTGGTAGGGTGAGAATATTAGTTAGGCTTAGTAGAAATGGTGGAACGTGGTTGCTCCTAAAAAGCTATTGAACAACCCTATGATTACTTGTTTGGGTATATCGAGAGGGCAGAATCAGAATATTTTACAAGAAACTATCTTCATCCTTGAAACTATTTTTGCACAATTCATAGAAATATATAATATCCTACCTGGTGATGAAAAAACCATTTCCCTCGAGTCATCTCTGTGGAGACTATTGACCATGAAAAACCATGGGAATATTTTGATGGAGTTTCTCAATAAGGTAGATGTGATGAGGGGGTTGTTCTACACCTAAATTAATCTCAACACTTTGAACTAAAATTTGGTTTGGGATAAGGCACAAACAATTTTGCAAAATTACTTAGTCTAATGTTACTCCTTCTATTCTCTATTAAAAAGAACTATAGAAAAATAGAAGTTTTTGGTGACTCAAAGGTGGTTGTTGATTGGTTTAATCATCTTTCCAAGTGAAACATGCACACATACACACACACACTTAGAATCACACTCCATGAGATTTTGATGCTAAAAACTAATTTTGACTATATTTCTTGTCAACACATTAATAGGAAGAGGAACACACTTTCTGACAAGATATCAAAAGAGGGTGCGTAATAGGCATATGATATTTTTCATGTGACCGAATAACATGGAAACAATTATTATCAGTATTATCATCGCTCCTTCTTTGAGACAACATGGGATACTGCCTCGGATGCGGGTGTTTTTGCTTGATTTGGCCTGCTACCACCTGGCCACGCCGACGATGGGAAAATTTCCTCCTCACGAGGAGGCACATGGCCACTACAAGCTTATTAAATATTGGGGCATGGGTGTTTCTTACTCCACCACCCTCGATCTCAATTTTTTGTCCTTTTTGCAACATGCTTGCATTTACGTTGTCCCTCCTGCATTCATTCTACCTGTTGTGCCATTATGCATTTGGTTGCTATAGATGGACCATAAGACGGTGTTTCTGAATTTCTATTGTGCTCTTTGTCGTTCTCAGGCTGGTTTCATCTGTCCCTGCACCTTCGATCCTTCCAAGCTCTTGCAACATTCCTCTGCTCATTCGGCTCTCTGTCACGACGTCGTTAGCCGAGGATGCCTTGAACAGTGATGGAAGTTGCAACTTTGATGAAGATGGCATAATGGCTGGGACAAGTGCCCGCTCAACCTCCTCTCCATCCTTGGACACCTAGGTTTCCAAGCTTGAGGATGACGACTCCAAGTACAGGTGACGAATTGAGGAAGAGTCACTTCAACTGCCAATCCAAGATGAAAAAAAATCAATAGATTAACTTCTGGGTTCCTACCTGTCTCTTCTCTATGTTTTGGTCTTGCTGGTCTAGTTATGGTTTATTTATTTTGCCTCTTTTTAAGCACTGGTCTAGATATGATATGGTTAATGCTGGTTTCCCTACATGGGCAACAATTTCTAAATTTCATGGATATATTTCATGGGCTTGATTCCCCTTCTGGGGCAACCCCTATTTTTATATTTTGAACTTGGCTTTTCTCGCCAGAATTGGCTAACAAAGTAATTCCGGAGGATGACGAATGTAATGTTATAACCTGTATTTTATAATATAAGTAGACATATTTAGAAAGAAAAAAACATGGGATATTGCAACTCAAGTATGACATAATTTTTGATATTTTTTCTTATATGACTTAACACATTTTTGCACATGGCTACATATAGACACATTTCAACGCAGATGGACTCATCAGTGACTTGACTTAGTTTATTATATTATTTCATATGTTATGTATATGTACTCCAGTATAGATTTAGATACCTATTGACGATTGTTGTTTCATCAACAATCGCATTTTGACATGATATATAACACATACACCATGTAATTTTCACTATTTATATTAATGAAAACTATGATTTTTCCTCAAGAAAAAAAGAAAAGAAAATTATATATTATGAAATGTCATGGTTGCCAATATATTCATTATTATTTAAATTTATTTAAATTTGTTATTCCTATTATGAATTTTTCCAATATATCAAATTGAATTGAATTGAATTGATTTATTAATTTTTTTTTTTATTATTTTTAATTGAACTATAGTTTTGTTTTATTATTATGTTTCATGCAAGGTCCCATCATACATTGGGATCTGCAAGGCCTTCAGCAATAAAAGAACATATAGTTGGCATAAATAAAAAAGTAATAAAATAAAAAAGTAATAGAAATAATAATAAAAATAATAAGTCCATTCAATTCAATTTATTATATTGCAATTTTATTTTTATTGATAAAATTACAAGAAATTTCTCTAGGAAAAATACATAATATGCCTATCACTTTTAAAAATAAATAAATAATGATATTTCATATTTGTAACCATATATTTGAAAACTTAATGTTTAAATTCAGTTAATAACAATGTAAAATATGAGTATTTATAACAATTATTTTTTAACCCATATATATATATATATATATTATCTATATTACATCAAGAAATTAAATATTAAAAAATGTCATTTGCATATGTCTGTAGTTATTTTTACAAATAATTTTATATATAGAGATGTGAAATTTTTACCATCATAGATATATCTTAACTCTCCATTTACAAAAGTCCGAGAAGAATAAAATCTCTTGAGATACAAATTACTTTTAAAGAGAAAAGAGATTTGATCCCTCTATTCTTCCATGGATAAGTTGGGAAAGAAATTTATCACTAAAGATTTGGGGAAAAGTATTTTACAAGACATACATTTATTTTCTAAAGTTTTAAGATATAAAGTTTGCTCGAGGTTATTAAATCGTCACTCTCTCGATTGAAGTGGTGTATAAGAAATATATATACCCTCTAGAGTTAGAGGACTATATTTGTTTACCAAATAAACTGAAAACCAATGTTTCTATCATTTGTAAAGTTGTTCTCTCCTCTTTATATTTAATAGATTTTGGCTAAGCATGGAAAGTGAGTTGCAGATCACATTTAAATTTTGGTCTCGATCCTTGGATAAGAAGTCTTATTAATGACAAAATTCTAAAAAATTGATTGATTTCCTTCATGGTAATGACCTTGTTTACCTAAGCCAATTTGCATACCCAACACAAAAAAATATTTTGACTTAGGGTTGGGCATCAGTTAGCCATTTAAACATTCCCCTATAGCTTCATCATTTATGGAATATATATATTGAAACCATACATGCTTCTCATATGAGATTCATACCAAAGGAGGATGAATTGGTTTGGTCTCATGATCCTTATGGGATTTATTTTCCAAAAGTTGGATATTCTTTCCCCATTTCTACAATAGTGGAGGTTATTCATGAGGATTGGTGGAAAATTTCATAAAAAATAAATGGCCCTACCAAAACATGACTTTTCATGTGGTGTGCAATAGCTAAAAAAATCACAACCTTTGACAATTTATATAGGAGATTTTTTCAAGGTTCTAACAGAAGTGCTCTATGCAAAGTTGATGAATAATCTTCCATTCATTATTCTATCCTTTCCATATTTTAAAAGATTTTGGAAATATGATATGAAAAATCTCATAAGTGAAAGTATTTGGTTAGGTGAAGAGTTAATGGAGGTCTGGTTTCAATGGATCTCTATAAGGGAGAACAACCTGTATCGAGTATTGCCTCTTTTAACAATTTGGGGATTTTGGATTGAAATAAATGGAGCTATATTTGAAGATAGTGTCATGCTTATTGATATTTATATAACACAGATCTTAGCTATTTATGACCTTCTCCCAAAGGAACAAAAGGATAATAATAATAAAATCCTAAATCGAGTAGTCATTGAAATATCCCATCCATGGGATTTTCTTGACCGGGCCTCTTAAGGGAAACATCTAGGATGTGGTAGAGGAGTTGTAATTCATCTTCCAAAGACACATTTGTTCTCTCTAAAAAAGGTCTGGGAGGAGGCTCAAACAACTATGTGGAGCTCTTATCACTAAAATTGTTGCTTATATTTGAAATTTAGAAAGGTGTGGACCACTTACTAGTCTTTGGAGACTCCATGTTGCTTATTCATTGTGTCAAAGGATATTAAATATGCCTAAAAAAAGTCATGTGGAGAGAGTGAGGAGTACTTGTAACCTATAAAGCACACTAGATGAGATGGCAGGCATATAAAGGAGTGGAAGAGGACAAGCATAAATTGAATAGTAGAACCATCAAAGGAAAAGGGACTAAGCCACAAGGGCTTGGTCCTTTTGAGTGTTTAGAAGCTAAAGCACTCCTAAAAGGATTTTTCCTCCTAATTTCCTTAAAACACCATATTGAGCTATATCCTTGAACTTTCCTGTGAGAGGAAAAATTCCTAAATGACTTTTGAACATTCCTTATTACAAGTTGGAAACTTCACCAAATTGAGTGGAAACCTCCATTCTCATTTCACAGAGTGAGTGCTATACATTTATTGATGACTCGTGTACTAGGAGATTTAATATGGCACCAATGTGTAATATACATGCATAGTTATCCTTTTATCAAGAAGCCACTAAACCAAATACTACTACCAACAATCCATCAATCTACCCCTCGATAGATGGGCCATCCTTAATTGATTCACGATTTCTTTGGGGATATCATAAACACTCTATGTGCCAGCATGGGCCACCCCCATTTGGGTGTTGTAGTCTTGTTGGAGGATGTTTTAGCATTTTCAAAGACATTATAGATCCAAGGGAGGAGGACATGGTCCTACTATAATGTGAGTATCATTAGAACATCCTTTGTTAGTCAAGTTATGTGAAATTTTTTTGTTTTTTCTTCTTACATGGGAGAGAATGATCATATGGATAATATTGATAGTAGATCTCATGTGAGTGAGAAATATTTTCAGCCTATAGATAATAGAGATTTTTTGAGCACTCCCTCCATTAGCGATATTCTTCACTTTTTTGATGACAGGATGGGAATTCCATTTTATGATCAACACAGTCAATGTAAGCTCAATGACATAACCTCTCTCAATGAAGCACAATTTACCTACATTATTGATAGAGCAGTTGAAGAATCCAAAGTAATAATAGAGAGCATGTCGATGGTGTTTTTGGGAATTACTTCTTAAGCTTGATAACCCTAATCTATATTTATTATTTATATTATAAATATAGTTCACATATATACACTATTATTTCTCAATAAATATTTTTTAATTAAATTTACTATTTTTTTATACGTTTATTTTTTATATGTTATGATGTCCAAAAAATACATATACCCACTATCTTCATATGAATGGATTCGAATATAGATTAAATATATGAAAAATATATCAACAATTTGCAAAGTGGTATTAAAATCGTTCAACATAATAGCCTCGAGTCTAGCATGGCGAGTTGGTTCAGAAAGTCAGGTTTGCATTAGGATCTCTAGCATGGTGAGTTGGTTCAAAATGTCGGGTCTACATTGGGATCAACCCATGGTCTAGATGCACCAATCCACATATATTTCCCTCAAAACTAGTTGATTTTTTGTCTTCTCATAGTATCAAATACTTGAATCAAATTTATGACCAGAAAAATTCATCTATATGGGGTCAGTGCTAGCCTCCTGCCAGAGCATTACACATACCAAATCCATGGCATCAAATCAATGGCATCAAGCTTGGGAGGACTAGACATAAGCACTCACAACATCTCTCATTAGAATAATAGACCGTGAAGAAAAACTACTATGGATACGAAGGCCCATGTACAATCAATATGGTGGGGAAGGGCAGAGACAAATAGTTTACAAGTGTTACCTGAACGATTTTCGATTGATAAGAAAATTTCCTAGCTTGTATCTATTTGGTTTTATTTTTTCTATCCTCTCTAAGCACAGGGATGAAAGGTGTAGAAACGGTAAGATGATATGATATGATTTAGATATAGAATGGATTCATCCCCCTTCTTTTCTAGATTCTGGGTTAGAAGAGTATCATTACAACTACCTTCCAAAATGCGGACAAGTGACCTTGCACCTCACCCATATGTTTAAATTATTTAAAAATCTTGATCGTCCTTAGATTATTCATCTGATATTGGCCATCCCTTTTCCTTCATGCGTGAAGTGGGTTGGTCTTAAACTATTTCAATCATTTATAATATTTTTACACTATTTTTCCACGATTAAAAGTCAACTTTAATTACAATCGATTTGAATTTAGTATAAAATTGTTGTAAGGATAGAAGACTTGAAAATAGTTCTAGTTGTTCTTTTCTTAGTTGTTCTAGATCCTAGATGTGAGCTCTAGCTTATCGGATTAATGGTTTACTTGGTCAGGTTCATCATCTCACTCTGTTATTCCATGGGTAAGCTTCCCAAAGCTTTAGGGGCTAGGATTTGAACAACTTGCATTTATTTTCTAAATTTTTAATAGATAAAGTTGGATGGAGGTTATTAAAACATCACTCTCTGTGGATTGAAATGGTGTAAAATAAATATATGAACTCTCTACAGTTAGACGGCTAGAATTTTTTACCAAAGAAACTGAAAACCAATGTTTTTATCATTTGAAAATTTGTTCTTTCCTCTTTATATTTGATAGTTTCAGGCTTAGAATGGAAAGTGGCTGGTTGATCACATTTAAAGTTTGGTCTCTATACTTGGATTGGAAGTCTTATTGATGACAAAATTATAGAACATTTTATTGATTTCCTTCATGGTAATGTCCTTGTTTACATGAGATAATTTTCAAACCCAACACAAAAAAATATTTCGACTTAGGATTAGAATTGAGTTAACCATTTAAAAATCCCCCTGTAGCTTCATCATTTATGGAATAGATATATTGAAAGCTTTCATGCTACTCATATCAGATTCATACTAGAGGAGGATGCGTTGGTTTGATCTCATGATACTCATGGGGTTTATTTTCCAAAATTTGGATATTTTATACCCATTTTTATGAGATTGCAGGATATTCATGAGGACTAGTGGACACTTTTATAAAAAATCAGTGGCCCTTCCAAAACAACTATGTGGCGCTCTTATCACTAATTTTTTTTCTTATTTTTGTAATTAATAAAGAAGCAGACCACTTACTTGTCTTTGGAGACTCCGTGTTGGTTATAAATTGGGTCAAAGGATCTTACATATGCCACAATATGATGTTATTACCTTTATTGGAAGGCATTTATGGGTGAAAATATATTTTTTTTCATTTTTCGGTGCTTCATGTTTATAGGGAACTCAACAGTAAAGTGAATGGTCTCTCTAAAGAAGGATTTCTATTGGATTTTGGGACTTGGATGATCAAAGAATGAAAAAACGATTAAATCTATGAATTTTTATCATATACCTTTAATAGAAAAAGCTTATATAGTTTGAAATTATTTCTTTTGGTTCACTACATCAACATGTTGTGAGACTTTTTACTGTTTTCATGCATTTGTACTTATGCCATTTGGCCTTTAATTTTTTTTTGTATTGTTTACATATTTTTGTTTTCATCTATTGGAGGTCAATATATGTAGCATCCCCTTGAAAATTTATAGTGGTTCCATACACTCATATACAAGTTGGTCATGTAAATATAGAATGTATTTTGGTCAGTTTCAAGTTGTTCCATAAACTAATATACATGTTGTTCATGTAAATGC
The DNA here is from genome assembly GCA_034641835.2 of Pinus albicaulis. Classification (NCBI taxonomy): domain Eukaryota; kingdom Viridiplantae; phylum Streptophyta; class Pinopsida; order Pinales; family Pinaceae; genus Pinus; species Pinus albicaulis. The sequence goes on along the minus strand of CM076580.1, from coordinate 1,159,665,072 downwards.
ATAATGTTTGTAATTTTATACATTAAATAATTTTTTTCATTTTTCTAAGGAAAAAAAGGGTTAGAAATTCTCTATATCAATGGAGGGTGAGTAAAAACAAAATTGTGATATCGACTTGTAGGAGCCAATTATAAAAATCCATATTCATGTACTATAAAATATATGTTGTACTTGTAAAAGAGAAATATAAATGATCTTAAAGGATCCTTGGAGTTAAACTAAGTGGAAAGCTTGAGTTGCTTGTATTTAACAATTGAATATACTCTTGAATGGGGAGTGGTTTGATATGTAAAATTGATTGAGGAGTTGTTTGAAAAGTACAATTATGGAAAATATCTAGTTTATTATATGCATATATAGTTAGTTCTGTAAACTAAATTTGGAATTTTTTCTTTGGTGGAGCACATACTTAACTTAAAATTACATCTGTAGTTATTTTTACCAAGATTCTATGAATCTATTAAGAGAAAAAATCAAATTTTCTCTTAAAAATACCGAAGCACTCCCCTTCCCAACAATTATAAAATGTCTTAAATTTTAAATCTATGTCTCTCTTAATAGAATAATTTTTCTTAACCTCACTTAATATTCCATATTAACCATTACAATTCCAATAATTCAAGAGTATATATATATATATATCTATAATATACATATATACAACACATACAAATTATATACATTCATAATACAAAGTGTGTATTCCACATGAGCTTGCAATAAATAATATAGAGAAAACAAGAGACACATTCTCTATGTAAACATAAAATTCTCTAGGAAACTCTTTTGTTAACATAACATTGTAAGAAATACAATTTGCATTCTTTTTTCCATCTAGTATTTATATGTTGAAATCACACAAGCAGTGTGGAGTACAATGATGTGTCGCAAATGCTAAGATATAACATCAAGATCCAAAAAAAACATTAACATATAACTTACCCATGGTGGATATATCCCTAACAATAAAATATCCAAGATAAAAAACTTAAGATTTTGATGAGGGTTGGATATACTATAAATCCAAGTCCTAATACGAGATCCATACTATATATGGAATTTTTATAGAATATAAATTTAATTTATCATGGCTAAACAGAAGTAGTGATTATACTCGAATCTAAATTTGCATTTTATTTTTGAAATAAATCTTTCAAAACATATATTTTATGCTATCTCCATAGAACCTAGAGATTTCTTGTTTAATTATTACAAACATTTTGAGCCTACATGTTTTTAAATGATTACCTCAATATATTTAATTTTTTTTACCTAATCTCTTATGTGAACTAAAAATGAAAGCTCATACATTTATAGCTATATGTATTAAGAATGTTTAAATGAATAAAAGTTAATAATATTTCTATGTATAGAAATGTGAAATTTATGTATAATATAAATAATATAATACAGAATTAGCATAGATCCATAAATTTGCAAACCTTTTTTCAAGTTTTTCACTCAAAATAATTTTTCACCTAAAAGTATGTGATCCTTCTAAATGCTTAATAAAACTAAAGTTAAAATGCAGTTATATTAGTTTTTAAAAGAGAATAAAAAAAAAAATTAATACAATGTTTAAATTTCATGTAATTAATAAAAAAAAAATCATTTAGTTTTATATTTTAATTAAAAATATAATTTTAATACCAATTATGTATATACATTTTTAAAAAAATTAATATATTTTGATTGTATTAGTATATTTTTTTGAAATCTATTCAAAAATATAATTAATAATTGATAATAAAATTGTATAAAAAATATTTTAAAAGAAAAAAAATATAAAATAAACAACAAAAATAGGATTTTTGTCCCATGTTAACGTTCTCTCGTAAACTAAACTAAACCATAGTAAGATGGAAACTTTTGGCCATATATTTCACAACTAAAGAGAATCTTTTGTAAATTCTTTGATACTAGCTTCTTGGCTATAGGCCTTATTTAGAATAGGAATTAAGTTGTTTTCCCCTGTGTTAGACACCAAGGACCTTATCCATCTTAGAGAGGATGTCCTGATTAGGAATACCTTGACCACTCTCATACTCATGAATTACTTGGCTTCTCTCATTGATACACTTCCTAAGCTCCACCCGGCTCATTTTCTGATTAACCTGGTGAATAACCCGTCGAACCTTTGCCAACATTTACTTCAGGGCCGCTGCCTTAGTCCCCTCATCTAATTTACATGTATTTAGCATGGGTTCATTATTTTTGTTGCTTACCCCCTCCAATTTCTTTATAATCTAAACATATTCCCTATTGTTTTTGCAGTGTTAACCACTTTGGCATTACGCATTTCACTCGCCTTTTGAGGATGCTTGGTGATAGCATTAGGCTCTCAATCCTAAGTTATATGCTCACTCGGTCGACTTGGCATCGTTCCTGCTCTTCAATCACTCACACATTATTTCTCCTCTTTCACCAATGAAGTACACAATCATAAATATGATACCTCAGATGGCGCCCCCATAAATGATAGCTTCGTCGATGAACAAAAAAAATAAAATAGAAACTATCGTCATCTCTGGAACAAACAAAAACCCTCAAACTGTAAATATCCTCTGCCCTTGAGCAACAAGAACATGTGAAGGACCGATACGAAAAACGGGAATCATAGGAATTCTCTCTGTATTTAAATAGTGGGTTCATGAGTCTAATTAAAAAATTCATTTCTTCCCTGGATATATAACCCTTTTCAAGTCGTCTCTAAAATCCCCCTATTATTATCTTGACCCACGCCATAAACAATGGTCACATTTATACGATTGTTATTCATGTTTGACGAATATTTTAGATACCATACATACTTCATGAGGAATTTCCTTAGGCCTAATTGAGTGCACACCTCTAATATTTACCGTATATCCTGCCATTCACCGTTCGAGGATTCCTAGGCCCACCAAGGTACACAAATCCATCTTACCGCAATCTCACCTTCACTAGTCTAGGGATTCCTAGCCCTTCTGTTCTTCTCTTGAGACCACACCACTAATTTTCGAAAACCATATAATAATCTACCTCAACCAAGTAAAAGAGAACCCCATCACACCATGGCTATCTAAAAATGGAAAGGCAAGGATGAAAATCACAATCACACCTAGAAAAACCCATGCCAATGACAACAAGATAACCAAATACCCACATTCATGTACAATGCATGCCAAATTTGGCAAGGAAATCACAAATGAAAATCGATACCTGAAAGTAATCTCCTTGTATCCACTTGGTCCTACTCTTCCTTGCTTGATTTCACTTCCCTTTTCCTTCTTTGTCCTTCCTCTACTTTTCTTGATCCAATTCTAGAGTGGTCCAAGAATACTCTAAGTTTGCAAGAGTATGTGAGAGTAGAGAGAATAGAGAGAGAGAGAGAGCTCTCAAAACTGGACTGAGAAAAGCTGTGAACTAATCCTCAAAAGAATTTTTATTAATGAGGCCTCTAATTTCATCAAATTTCCATTATTTGCCTTCATTTTCCTCCTTAAATGCAACATGCGACCTTTCAACTTCCTTTTCTCCTAATTTCATTTATTTTCATTAATAAAATTTCAATTAATGCCTCTTTCCTTTCCAATTCATTTGTCATTTATTTTATCCATAATAAACCAATTGAACACCTACACTAGGATGTGTTTCCCAACATGAGCTTGGAATACGTGTCCCATGACCATGGTTTTATTTTTCCTTTATTAACTTTATTACATGATTTTTTTAATCCGATATTATTACAGACCCATCCCTCTTAGGGGAAAATTGTGCTCAGTGTTTAATGACACACACAACCAACAAAACCGCTGAAAATCCAAACCATACTACTTATGGAGCTTTATAACTGAAATTGATGCAGTATTTACAATGAAAAACGTGTTAAAAAAAAACCAACATGAAACCCATACCACTTATTGGATCTTGATAACAATGTTCATGGAATTATTTTCTTACATAAACATATATACATATACCAAAATTTCTTTTCCTCAATCGAAAAACAAGGAAGGATGCATAGCCTGCATCTCATCATCCATCTCCCATGTAGCTTCATGGGGCGGGAAGGGCTTCCACTCCACTTTAACATACTCTATTTCTCAATTCTGGAGCATGAACATATTTCTATACAAAATACTCTGAGGTTTCAGCTATAATTATCCTTTCGGTTCCACCTATAATATTTTACAATCAATAACATGAAGAACATCCTTTACATGTCTTTTAGGAAATGACACATGGAATACATCATGGAATTTGACTGTCAGAGGTAGTGCAATTTTGTAGGTCACTAGTCCAATCCTCTCAAGGACGTTGAAAGGCCTGCGATATTGAGGTGCCACCTTTGCACATGACCCAATTCTCAAAGATATTTCTAGGCTTAATTCACAAGTACGCATGTTGTAATATCCCGAATGGGATATTTTATGAATTTTTTTGGAAATTAACTCAAACAAAATTTCTCCATTAAATTATCATGCATTTAACAGAATATTTTCATGTAAAATAAAACATACAAGTACATGCAAATACATAACACCATAATGGAGGAAATAACTCAACATTCTTATAATATAATTGGGTTTACATGTTGAAATGAAAAATAGATGATATAACTGAAATAGAATTGGCTTCAAGGATGTGCTACAACACTACGCTGGCCTCCCAAAACTGAATTGTTTCACTCTCCCTTTAGAAACATCTACCATTGAATCAACTGGAAATCAATGAAGCATCAATTGAGGATCTGAATGATCCTCACTCCAATATCCCTGAAGCTCTTTGAAACTTTTGGATGAAGTCTCCTCAAAGAGAGTTGGGTTTTCATCCAACACTCACAAATCACCCGAGGGTTTCTATCCCGGGGATACCAATAGAGTAGAGAATGAAGCTCTCAAACCTCTCACACAAGAAAATTATCTAAACCAAGATATCCCCAAATGACCTTTGCTTCTCATTTTATAAATCTAAATGATAGATCTCCAAAAATCTATAAGCATCTTATTTTATTATTTTATTATTATTCTAGAAGATCCCCCACTGACTCTATCAAAGTGAATTTAATTTAATTATATTTCACTTATGTCACTTTTGGCCCCTTTTCCTCTAAATATTACTTTTCCTTTAATTAAATGACTAATTAAAGTCATTTTTAATTAAGTAAAACAATATATCTCCCATGGTACTATCTTTGGCCACTATAAGTAACTTCTCAGCATCTCATCCTGAATATCTCCTCATTCTGGTTCCAACGAGCTATTATGCTAAGGTTTTCTATCACGTATTCCTCCCGTAATGCCACCTTGAGAATAAATAATTGAGTTAAGCCCAAAAATAACTCATTTTTCTAAAATTTGTTGAAATGTGCCACAAAGAAAGAAAAAATATGCAGATGATGGATTATATGAAGCGAATGCCATCAGTCCTTATAGAAAATCCTCAAAAATCCTCCAAAAATCCTTTGGGCTTGCTGATGAGACCAACCTGTATCTATGACCTGTCTGATCCCAACTCTGGAAGATCATCCTAAACCTATAATAGGTGTTACCAAAGAAAGGAATATTACAGACTTTCCGCCCCAATATTTCTTGCCCTAAAGATATCCAGATATGTGGGCCACCCTGTTGGCCCGATGCAACTCAGACCCAATGTCCAGATCCCATACAAACCCCTTGGTGCTGACATACACCTGTGTGAAGGCACCTAGAATAGACCCCTCAATGTCAGGATCCCAAACTGATCTCTCATTGTAACTGTCATCAAACAATCCCCCCGTATCCCAACGTCACCATGGCCAATCATCGCCCAAGTCCCATGGCTCAGACTACGTACTACACCTGGATATAGATACTACCCTATGAAGTGAATTCTGCAAGCGAGCATCAATTATCCATGGCTCCTACTATGATGTACCTCAAACTGTATAAGTTGCCCCACCAACTGTGCACCAACTCATCACCTCTCTCTAGTCCAACTCTCTGTCTATACCGAGGTCAATCTTGATATGTGGATGTCAAGCTAGTGCTACTAAAATATTGATGGATTGTTTTTCCACAATCCATGGTGCAATGGAAAATGTAACATCTCTCCCATCCAGGTTCTCCTGTCGAAATGTACTCGAGACTAAGAATGATAATGTATCAATAGAATACCAACTCTTCACCTCTCTCGAATCCAAATATGGACTCGATATGATGCTAACCCTGCTCTCCTGATGTCGGGATGGAACGTTGAAGAACTGTTGGCCTGTGACCCACTACCAATGGGAATTTTGTAGCATCTGTCATGTCTAAGGCCCGTTGCTCTACTATTCTCCCTACGAAGAAGGTCGTACCATCAAGAGGGTACCAACTCATGATATCTCACCAATCTAACATGGAAGAAGAATCTAATGTAGTGACATCTGCATATGGAACACATTTGGAGTGATTTGGTCATCCCATACTCAACTCACGCTGATATGTCATGTCTTCCGATGAGATCTGCCTGTAGAGGAAGGCCCCTCTCTCTATAAAAGGCCAAATTCAGTGAGATATACTGCAAATTCCACTGATGTACTCTTGGAGAGTGCTACTCCCTGAAAGGGTTGCTGCTCTGTTGACTGATGTTAGCCCCCTAATTTGCTCTCTTTTTTCCATTTTCCCCTTCCTAAATCATAACCATTTACCTCTGTTTTACCTCTTTTATGCACCCTCATCTTGCACCAGTCCAAGCATGGTGACATATTTCGTATAAAATTTATTTTTCATATTTTTAATTCAAATTAGAATTTATTAATTATTTATTACATGATTTCTTACATTTAATCACTCTTTGTAACTTATCGATATCTCCAATTTTTATTTGGTAGTTAGAGTACTTACTGTGACCGCTGATCCTAGTGCAGGATCAGATCTTGCACCATTGCTAGCACAACAAATCCTTGCAGCAAATCCAAACCTCCTTGATCATCGCCTCATTTTGAGCCGCTTCAGCCATGACAGCAAGAGTGATCCAAAGGCAACTGAGACCGAATCTGTGAAGGGTGAAAGCCGGAGATTGGCTACGACCAGTTCTGCTAACTGTCTAATTTTGAATACCGAAAAGCTAATTTCTGCGTTTCGTTATGTAATCGGTTAAATGATCTATTTTTTCCTTTGGCCAAAGATCTATATAATGTAGAATGTAAATAGTACTATGGAAGAAAAGTTTTAATAGCAGAAGAGAATAGAAACACATCCAGAGAGGCGGTAGCAGGTTGTTGTATTTTGTTATCGCCCAAATCTGGGTTGTACGATGTATTAATGTATGTACTTGCCTCAGTGAATTAATAAAAGGGAGCTCCACCTCATGTTTCACAAATTACGTTTCTATATTTGAGTTTATGAATTGATTAAGGTACTGAGTAGTGTTTCTATTTAAAAGGGAAATATGATGGTTGGCTAGGGCCCAACCAATGTAGCATGTTTACCCCATTTCCTATTTTCTTGTAATTTGTGTTTACATTGTCAAGTGTGATTTAATCTTAAGCACATGCATTCCTGTCTGAGTGAAATCAGATTTGTTGTGTGAAGTATATAAATTTCCTTTTCCTGCAAATTTCCTTTCCTACACTTGATTTCAGATTGGTTTTCCTCCGCCTGGTCCAAGCAGGAGAAATAATCCTGCACCAGTGCACGTTGGTGTGATATCTCTTTTTCTGCTTGGTTTTTCCTCCGCTTGGTCCAAGCAGAAGAAATGAACTTGCACCAGTGCACGTCGGTGTGATATCTATTTTTCTACAATATTGGTTTTCTACGACTGGTCCAAGCAGGAGGAATGAACCTGCACTAGTGCACGTTGGTGTGATGTAGCAAGCTTTCGTAGTCTACTTCCCGCAATCCTCTTTCTTTCATTAAATTCTTATGATAGTGTTACACCATTTTTTTGGTCATCTAGCCTATTATCATTAGATGAACCCAAGTACACCATGTAAGACCAATTTTACCCTAAGTAAAATTGCTTACACCATATGAAATAACATTTTTCTATATTTCCTGGTCATATTTAACCCAAAAATAAGGAAATTAATTAAATAAATCATTATTTATTTAATTATTTCCTAGGAATAAGTTATTTAAATCATTATTTAAATAATATTCCTAGTTAAATTTGACTAAATCATTTTTAAACAATTAAATAAATCATTATTTATTTAATTATATTCCCACCATCTCCCTAAAATAATAAATAAATAATTTATTTATTTATTGTTTATAAATAAAGTAATTGACCCAAGTCAAAAGACCTTTTCCCTCCAACAAATATAATAAAATATTCCTAAAGGGTGATTCTAGAATTTGATTAAAAATATTTTATTCATGCACCAAGTTCTAGAACACCCCAATATTTTGTTATAAATAGAAGGGTTTTCCCCATTCATTAGTCACCTCCATTGCATTAGATCACTCTGGATCTACTCTTGTTCACCATTTTCCATTTTTGCCTTGTGAGATCCCATTGAGTTCTATGTTTGTTTGGGTTTTCTACCACAATAAGAGAGAGGAATTTTAGATCTGAAACGCTGAGGACTTTCAAGAATCTATCCCATTGAGGAGAATCGGAAAACACCTTTCTTGTTTTCCTCTCACGTGCCCCCTTTTAATATAATACAAAATTCTTTCAAATACACTGTTCTTGTCTTGTCTATTGGATGCATGGAGCCATATTTCACTTTATCTGCTTAATGTCTTTTATGCTTAGATTTGGATTTGTGCAACATTATTTGGATCATCTAATTGCAGATTTAAAGATGTTTTGCAGCCATAATTGATGTTAGGCCTATTTTTTATGTGTAGCTAAAGTGATCTTTTACGACAAAAGATTCATACTAACAATTGGCGACTCCACACGGGTTTTCTTTTGCGACCGCTGTCATTTTATTTATTCTTTCATATCCAGCTATTTCAGACCCTAGGGTTTCTCTTCCATTTTCTATTTTTCCTATTTTTATGGTTCTTTCCACCTCTAAAGCCCTCAAACAGTCAAATTTTTAACTTCCGTGTGTTTCTGGCCTTATTGTGCAGGTGACAGACATCAGCTGCAGCTGAGACGAATTTTTTTTCTGAAATCTGCCGCCGAGAGACCCAGATTTGCAGGTCGCACTTATCGGCCCAAAAACTGTGACCTGGCCTTGAGGTCGCACTTTTCTGCCCAAAATCTGCGACCTGGACTGAAAACAGGTCAGAACCTGTGACCTGCACTTTTTTCTGCAATTTTCCAGCACTTTTTTTGGGTTTGTCTGAAGCTTCTGTCAGGGTTTTCTAGCTTCTGTCTTCACCCGTTTAGACCTGTTTCTGATCTTTTTCACTCAAATAAGTGGGAATATTTCCCCTTTGGGCTCTAGTAGCCTCCACTTTTTGTGGGAGAGTTTTTTCTGTTTCAGACATCTAAATTTCCAGAGTTTTAGCTTTATTTCTTTCAGATATGATACCTCATTTTCAGATCCCTTTAGATCAGCTCTTATCCCTTTCAAATCACCTCATATATAGTTTTGTTTGGGTTCATTTATAGGACCGCCTCATTGTTCCTTCTATGTTTAGCTGATCCCCTCCTTTTTAGTAGCAACCTTGCCTCTGCCTCTTTGCTGTTCTCTGCACCTCTTTTCAGCAGATTTCTCCTTTAGATCCCCGTCCCTCTGGACCTTAGATCTATTGGCCTCTTTTTTGCGTGCTTTGCTTAGTTTTTTTTCCCTCTTTTAGACTAGTTTTGAGAGACCTGCCTTCTTGGGCTAGATTGATGCATTGTTAGCTGTTAATTTTCTGTTCTTTCACTCTTAATTCCTGCAAATTTATTTTCAGTTACGCAACACACTTTTTCTTTTACTCTCAAAATGTTTGGGTTTAAACAATTAAAATTAACGCACGCCACACACTGACCCTAAGTGAAGAAGAGCCTGGTTAACACCGCATGGAAAAGACTTTAAAATCAATTGACACTGCACCTCTCTGCCCTTGTCTCGACATTGCCCTCACTTGATTTTGCCTCTCCCTGCCCTTGTCAGTATTTCTTCTTCCGGTCATCATTGCGCCCCCAAGGCATTTGTCCCAGAGACTTCTTGGCCTTCACCCTTAGTTTCCGGTTGGTCGACTTCTTCCTTCCTACCGTCATTGAGTAATTCCTCCCCCGAGTCCATACTTTGACTCTTCTTCTGATTGTTCAGGTTCTCCCCCTACTCCTGGTTCTCCCCCTGTTACTTTCACCATGTCTACTTCAGGGCCTACTACCAGCAGCAACCCTAGTTCTATTGCTGGGTCTGTTTCCAGTGGAACCACTACGGGACCTACCTCGACTGCCCCTTTGCTCCCCTATATGGTTGGCCTCAGTCTCCCCGACTTCAATCAGTTGATTAATGATCCTATCTGCCACGATGTCAGTTGGCCTGCTATGCCAACCAAGCTCCCCTTCGACATTCCCAGGTTCGAAGGCCTTGCTAGTGAAGATCCCTCTAATCATATTCGCTCTTTCCACATGTGGTGTTCCTCCAATTCCATCACCGATGACTCCATCCGTCTTCGATTGTTCTAACGTATGCTTACTGGCGAAGATTCTAAATGGTATGTTGATCAAGCCACCTCTTCCCATACCACCTTTGCAACCATTGCCCAAGCATTTTTATCTTATTTCAAGCTCCCCCTCCGATACGACACTAGTACTGAACTCTTAAATTATTTTCATCAATCCTCTTCGACCCGCCTTTCCACTCATGTCCAGGAATGGCGATGAAGACACAGCTTGTGTCGCGCTCCCCCCTTTGAAGATCGGGTTTACATGGAATGGTTCCTTCACTCTCTCTTACCTCCCATTGGCAAAGATGTCGCATCCCATTTTCCCCAAACCGAAGAAGCCTCCCTCCAAATAGCCTTGAAATATGACCTTATTTATGCTCAATCTGGTTATGTTTATACCGTCCTTCCTGACCTCCCCAATCCCGATGGACCTAAAGCCTCGAGGGCATCCCACTCTGCCGACGGTATCGTTGGAGCCCTGTCTCATACCTCTACTCAACCTCTTCTGGGCTATTGTTTCCCTCCAGGAGAGGCCAGCCCCTCTGGCACTTTTCCCCCTCCAGGTAGCATGTATCCAGGATACGGCATGCCTCCTCCTTTTTCCCACACTCCTACTTACCTCAATTTTTCCCATCTTACCCCTTATCCGTACCCACAGCTTGGTGTCCCAGCTCCTCCAGCATTTGGACCCCCCACTCCCTTGCCTTCTCCACCCCCGCAATTGCACTTACTACCCCCTCCAGGGCAAGTATTTGCGCAGCAAGGGGCAACTAATCTTCTTCCTTCTCAAATGAAGAGGAAAGGAAATCAACCCGCTTCTAGTAATCGTGGATCCAATCCTCCAAGTATTGACTCTACCACTCCCAACCGGCCACAGGGCTCTCAACCCAAGCTGGAAAGGCTGCTTCGCACCAATAAGCCCTGTTCGTGTTGCGGTGTTTATGGTAATTACACTCACAATTGTCCCTTATTACCACAAATGCGGCAGATGTGGGAGTCTTAGGCCACCATGCGGGGACAACACTCCTCCCCTAATGTCCCTCCTCATACGACTACTTCTCAACCCGCTGTGTTTACTGATCCTTTCCCTCAACAAGGATTCGTGGCCACTCAACCACCTCATGCCCTGGTAACCACTCAACCTTCCCCTTCTGGTTCCTCTGATTACTAGATTATCATGATGGCTTCTGACTAACCGCTCACCGTCAACCTAAAACTTCAAACTCGGTCTCGTCAGTATTCCACGCCTCCCATTCCGTCTATTTTCGAGTCCCCATCTTCAGGTCCTATAGAGCCTCTGTCGACACCCAATGGTCCCGTGCAAATCCCTCCACCCAAAGATGAGGTTCATACCAAGACTCCTAAGGTACCATTATGTTGAAATGCTGCCTCTGGTCGGCTGCCCATTCGTACCTTATAGTAGATGATCTGGCACAATCTCCTGCTGCCATTTCAACACTGGAACTCCTCCAGTCGTGTCCTTCTCAAAAGAAGGCTCTACTATCTGCCGTGGGTGCTGTAGATCCTGCTGGTGACCAATTGATTATTTTCGACGCCCGTTAGTCAGACCATCCCCCTCTTCCTCCTTCTTTTGCGTTCCAAATCCGAGTCAAAATCTGAAATTCCAATGTCGCTCGGTGTATTATTGATGAGGGGGCATCTACTTGTGTGATGTCTGCTTCGGTTTGGAAACAACTTGGATATTTTGAGCTGGCCCCTTCCACAATCACCCTTCGTGCGTGGGATGGCCATGCCTCCCAGCCCATCGGTCTCTTTCATAACTGTCCTATCACCCTTGTGGGTAAGACTGTTTATGTCGACGTGGAAGTTATCGTCGCCCCTCTTGACTACAACATTCTTTTGGGGTGTAGTTACACCTATGCCATGTCTTCCATCCCATCCGCAGTCCACCGTAAGATGTTTTTCCCTCATAATGGCAAGATTTTCACGATTGACCAGCTGACTTACCATGAACCAAAATCTCAGACCTCCCCTGAGTCCACCATCTCTACTGTCACCAATAAGCCAATCATTGATTCTTTGACCAGTGTTTCCCCTGGCATCTACAAAGAACCCTCCTTGCTTGGAACTTTTCTTGGTCCTCCTCCTCCTCCTGTCTCTGACCCCATCTTAGCGAATGTTTGCATGATGTAATCGTCTCAGGCTGACCTTTCACAGCTTGCTTCGGCTAGTCAGAAACCTTAATCTCGCCCACCGCAACCTGCTCTTAGCCCTTCGCTTCAGTTGACCAAACCTTTTTCGCCTGGACCTTCCCATCCACATCACACTCAGGAACCTCCCTACCCTCCTGAGTCGGTTCCCTCAGGTCTCCACCATATGGGAGTTGTCCCTCCTGGTCATTACCCCATTGGTTAGATACCTTTCCTTGGTCCCCCCCCCCCCTAGCGTCTATTCGGTTCCCGTCATGGCCACCCTTTCCCTCCCTAATTTAACCTTGGGAATACCAGTATGGTATCTTACTCCTCCAGCCGAGACCCCACCGGGCCACCCCAAACCATACATTGTTGTGACACCCGTGCAACCGATCCCCTTCGCTCCTTCCATCGCTATAGTGCCCCTAGCCCCTCCAAAGGACCCTCCTCATGCTGCGACAGCTACAGACAAGAAAATAAAAACTCACAAGGGGGCATCCAAAGACAAGGCCATCGAACTCGACCCTACCCCTCCCCCACCCGCTACGCCTTGTGCCTTGTGTGATGATATTGGTCATCCCACCCATACTTTTCCTAAGTTGCCCCGTATCCAACCCATGGTTAAAGTTGTGTTCCCTAAATCTACGGTCCCTGAAACCTCTATTTCTTCCTCATCCGCAACCAAGAACCCAAAGACTCTTTGCACCAACAAACCCTGTGCTCTGTGTGGTGTCCATGGCCATTATTCTCACCATTGTCCTCATCTCACACATTATTGAGCCTCTTTAGAGGTCATTCGCGAGTACTAAGTTGAACAAAATCAATCCGCCTCTCCCATCCTTGCTCAATATGCGTCAGGTCTACTTGAGGATCCCCTTGCTACCATTGAAATTCCCCTCCCTAATGTTGAGATGTCGGAATCTACTACCCCCCTCCTATAACTATCATCATCCGCACGACCCTTGGAGTAAATTCCCTCTGAATCCACTCCATATGTTCTGCTTGATCCCCCTTCAGACACATTCTCGGGCCCTTCATGTTTTGACCATATTTTTACCTGTTCTTCTGTCATTCCCCGTGATGACCCGTATCTGCACCTCTCTTCCCATACTAATAATTTAGGTAGCTTCATAGCGTTGTATGTTTTCCTTGACCTTTCCATTTCCTCCCATAATCACGATCATACCATCCATATCTCCGATATTATTTGCAGCCCGAGTTCTCGCTCTTCATCCCATAGTTCTCATTCATCTCCCTCTCATCAATCTATGAGTCCTAGACTTCCTACCCGGACTGCTCCCTCCCATAGCCATCAGTGGATGTCTACCCTCTACTCATGCTGCCATCCTTCTTCTCATCCCTCCCATTTCTTGTCTTGTGACACTATTCCACTGGCCCTCTCATCCACGCATTATCTGGGCTATGCCGATGGGGCAAGTCTCTATTCCCGGAATCTCGCTTCGGCTGCATGGGCCATCTTTACCCCCTTGTATACCCTGATTCTTGCAAATGGGGTCTGCATTGGTAATGCCACCAATAATAAGGCTGAATATGATGCATTACGTGGTCTCCTAGCTGATGCCCTCTCTCATCACATCCTCCATTTGCATGTTCATTTAGATTCCCTACTTCTTGTCTTACAACTTAATGGTGTCTATCGTGTGCATAACCCTATCCTATTTAGACAATATTTACAAGTGAAACTTTTAATACGTGAATTTAGAGTCATTTATTTCAACCATATACCTCGAAGTCAAAATCACTATGTAGATCAAATCACAAATCAGGTTCTAGACTGGCATTTATCACACACAAGACAATAACATTTAACACTATCAAAAAACTGCATAAAAATCATATATATCATATAAAATGTGTTTTTAGAGTCCATCTACTCTGAAACACATGACATGCCCATATCATGTTACAAAAAACAAAACTACAAAAATGGGGGGCACCACTTGCCCCTACATAGACACTAGGGGGCACCACCTGCCCTACATCTAATCACTCTTTGGAGGATCCCGAGATAACAGCTCTACTCCCACCACTCGTAGATCACACACAGTATGCCCAGGCATCGCCATGCGTCACATGATCCCTCGCCATTCGGAGGGTATCCCAATACATAACTATATGTACTGGTCGTCTAAATCCTGCCAACCATGCTCCTACACACCGGTCAACAGCCCCTCACATCTACGAAAGATGTCCTCCAACAGAGCGGCAATATCCTCGTTCTATGTCGTCCTTGATCCACTTGCACCTGTAGCTCCAGCTACTGCAGGACGTCCCATATATCCATCCGGTTTCACCAGAGCTATATCTGTAGTCTAAAAAGTATAAATATTAGTCCCATGAATACTATTCACAAAATTTCAAATGCACATAATAGATTAGTTGCTCGTCACCTACCATCGGGCCCCCATACTCAACCCAGCGGAAGCGGAAAGTCCGGATCTCCCCAATAACTCATCCCACTATAGGGATAATCATCTATGTATAATGGCATCTGATCCCAATGAGTGAATAACTCTGGTAGAAACACCCATCCGACCGCCCCTCCCCCTCCTCTACACAGTAGTGATCCCCATCGACGCATCTGCAGCTCCCTCGGCCCACCATCAGGTAACTTTACACGAGGTTGTAAGGTCGGGATCTTCTCAAGGAAGAAAGAGCACAATACCATCCCACAGGCACAATCATGATTCAATTGCCGCTTACATAGCGAAAGTCGTCGTTTCACTGATACCAACATCATCTGGGCCCACCCATAGTAGGTCCCACTCGGCACACTCTCTACAATCATCATATGCCCTCCAGTGATGTGATGGAAGGCCTGGCTGCCCAAGATCTGCAACACTACTACCGCCATGCTCGGGTCTCCAACCTCTCTAGATCCCCAATGGATATCTGAGTCCCTTTAAATCGGACACCTGGTCAACAATGTCACTCAACAAACTCCATAATTTTACGCCCCCGTGGTAACACTGGCTACATATTTCCCACCATCCCTAATGGTGGGAGACTAGTCAATAAATACAAATCCTGGACCGTCAGCTTGATTCTGTGCCCCTGCACTATAAACACCTCATGATCTGGATCCCAATAACTGATAATCCGGGCCAACAAGGGCTCTCCAACCCTCATCAAAGGGTTCTCCAAAAATTTCAGAACCCCATACCTAGCCAGTGCACGACAGACACCCTGATCCGCTTGGATTTCCATCCGTAATGTACCTAGGTCTCTCTCTCTCCACTTGATCCGTATATCTTCCATATCTGCACAAAACCATCATTTTTGTCAATCCACAGATCAACAAAACTGGATTAACTTACACCAAAATTGAATCTCAACCCATAACAGCACTGAAACCTTCCACATCTAACAGGTCGCACTTTTTGGACAAATCCTAGGCGAGGTCACACTTTTCAGGCCAAAACCTGCGTCCCAGGTCGCAGTTTTTTCCCCAAAAAGTGCAACCCGATCGTAATGATGAAGTAGAGACAGTTACTGAGATTTAAAACCCTAATTTGAACTTTGAATCCATCAAAAACAAAGAGTAGGATGAGGCCTCTTTCCTGCAACAAACGGATCATGATTCGAATGGTCAGTTTTTCTGCTACGATCGCCGCAAGATTTAGGGCCTTCTCTCCTCTCCACCTTCACCACAGCTACACAATAAAATGAATGATTTTGGAGGGAACCTGCCTTATTATAAGAAAAACTCCTGTTTTTTTATTTCACCTGCTGGAACCAAAACATAGCCCTGTTTGACACACCATCTGCATCGTTGGAAATCTCTCACCAAGCACTCAAATGGGTCTCTGTTAGTTTTTCATGTTTTGATACTTCACTAGGACACATTTTGTCCATGAAGGGTCTATTCACCTCTTCTCAAAATTGAATTTCTTCACTTACAACACTTGTAATTGGGGCACCACTTTGCCTACTTACTTGTCTTTGTTCGTGTTGATTTTCATCATGAGCTACCCTATTGTACTCATGCTTTTATGGTCCCCCATTGGACCTCTACTTTGAGGCAAAACAATCGAGTCGCCCTTGTTTAGAGCATCCAAGTTGAATCCCCATCCGTCATGGAGTTTGTCTCGAGTCCCTTTGTACCGTGATATAGCCCTCCATCCTTCGTCGTTTGGTCCCTCTCTCGTCTTGCACATTATGGCCTTCAGTACCATTGTCACCTATCCTCTTTGATATTATGTCAGCTACTTCCAAGCCCTTCATGCCCCTTATTCTCTAACAAGGGACATCGTTCAATCACTCTTCTGTATCCCTCATTCCATCATCATCATTAGTGTCTATCTGTTCATCACTCTACTATTTTCTCTCATGCCTTAGTCGAGGTTCCCTTATTGCCTCACCTATGGCAGACCTAATTCTGTTGACAACAGCTCATTTACTCCAGAAGCCAGGTCTAGGGGGTAGTGTACCTTGGTTCAAGCACTTTTCAGCATGATCATGATCTATACACTTGATGGTCCAGTGATGCAGCAATAGCTCTCGGTGATTCTTAGGCATGTGTGAGATGTCTCAACCCTCATGAGGGGGTGGCCCTACAGGTAGCCCCCCACATGCCCAAATGACTTCTTCATTTCAGCCCTTGATGTAGCTCCTCTCATTTGATGATATCAGCCTCAGCCGCTTGTAGCGCCTCTTCGATTTGCATGTATCAGTCAGATTGTGTGAGCCCTTCCCCGTGTGTAGGGGGCATTTGGGTGTATTTGTATCTCATGTACTACCATATTATTTTATAAGTCCTGATGGTTATTCCAGGCATCGCATGTATGTGGGATTCATCATTTTATTTATCTGGCTCATATTTAGGCCAACACATGTTTCATTATTGTGTTCCGTGTTTTTCCATATGCCTTATTCTTTGTACTATTATCTCGGTGGGCATAGGTATGCCTCCCCCGCTGCCTTTCACACAGGTAACACTTCATCAACTAGAGACTTGTTGCACTTGGAAGTCTCATCTCCTCAGGGTCTAGTCCTTTAGCACATTAGACTACCTTACATTTCTCTCTCTCACTCCCCTCTTGATGCTTAGTGATTGAGTTCTTACAACGTACTTCGGTCATACAATTTGCTCCTAACACACGTACGCTGGGGGGCAATCTGTTACACCATTTTTTGGTCATCTAGCCTATTATCATTAGATGAACCCAAGTACACCATGTAAGACCAATTTTACACTAAGTAAAATTGCTTTCACCATATGAAATAACATTTGTCTATATTTCCTGGTCATATTTAACCCAAAAAAAAGGAAATTAATTAAATAAATCATTATTTATTTAATTATTTTCTAGGAATAAGTTATTTAAATCATTATTTAAATAATATTCCTAGTTAAATTTGACTAAATCATTTTTAAATAATTAAATAAATAATTATTTATTTAATTATATTCCCACCATCTCCCAAAAATAATAAATAAATCATTTATTTATTTATTGTTTATAAATAAAGGAATTGACCCAAGTCAAAAGACCTTTTCCCTCCAACAAATATAATAAAATATTCCTAAAGGGTGATTCAAGAATTTGATTAACAATATTTTATTCATGCACCAAGTTCTAGAACAACCCAATATTTTGTTATAAATAGAAGGGTTTTCCCCATTCATTAGTCACCTCCATTGCATTAGATCACTCTGGATCTACTCTTGGTCACCATTTTCCATTTTTTCCTTGTGAGCTCCCATTGAGTTCTATGTTTGTTTGGGCTTTCTACCACAATAAGAGAGAGGAATTTTAGATGTGAAACGTTGAGGACTTTCAAGAACCCATCCCATTGAGGAGAACCAGAATACACCTTTCTTGTTTTCCTCTTAGGTGCCCCATTTTTATATAATACAAAAATTATTTCAAATCCACTGTTCTTGCCTTGTCTATTGGATGCATGGAGCCATAGTTTACTTTATCTACTTAATGTCTTTAATGCTTAGATCTGGCTTTGTGCAACATTATTTGGATCATCTAATTGCAGATTTAAAGATGTTTTGCAGCCATAATTGATGTTAGGGCCATTTGTTATGCATAGCTAAAGTGATATTTTACGACGAAAGATTCATACTAATAGAGAGGACCATCTTCTGCATCTTAGATTATGGCTCCTATTAAATATATCGAATTGGACTGCAATTGTACCAAGTGCCAAGATATCCATTCTAACAAAGATTCTATAGCTCCCTCTGAGGTCTTACCTTAGATGGATATTTAGCTCTGCTCATCATCTATGAGATATTAATATGTTGAATTGATGGTACCTCAATATTACAGGTACCTCTGACTGCATGAAGATTCCAAAAGACTTAATCTGAGATTTTTCTTGTGATGGTCTGCTTCATGTCTGATTAAGATAAGATGACTAGAATTTTTTAGAATGTTTCCACTTATCTCAAGTCATATCAAAGAGGACCTTTGTTACTAGACTTGAATCAAGTTGACCTTCCACCAGACTACTGCAACAATGGAGAAATTTTGAACATAATGGGACTACTCCTAGGAAGAGCCCAATGTTGTTATTGTTAAACAAGACTTCTGCAAGGATTAATCCTTTAAGGCTTTAACTGCTGAAAGCTTGATTCAACTGAAACCTTTACTGTAGAATATTTGATTTTATCAAAAAGCTTGAGGAGTTGATTAATGGATCGATCTTGGTGACTGCCCTTATGTATGCTATACCTCTGGTTTGATCAAACCCTTCCTTAATTAGGTGGAATACAATGATATGTACCAACAAACCTTTTGGAGTAAATATTGAATATAGTTCAGTTCACACCAAAATAGCTGAGAGAGATACTATTGTTACTATCAACGATGTCAATACTTTTGTCAAACATAAGATGTCTTATAATAATTATGATTTCACTAGAAATGAGTTTTCAAAATATATCTAAAAAAAAGGATATAGGATAAGGATGTCACAAAATATATATTCATGATGCCATATATCCAAAATACCATAAAAGGTTATGCAAGCATATGCAGTCCTGCACCTATTCATCATGCCAATATTACATGATGTTGTGCCAATCTTTCAGTTACACTAATTTTAGTAAGGCCATCCACACTTGAGCTGCATATGATGACTAACGAGCATACTGTGAATTGAGGATGTACCAAAAATTTCCATACAAATGTCTGAACCAAGATATAGGGAGAAATTTTAGATGATAGTTGCAGGTTGTAGATGTGATGCATCTACGCAGTAGTCTTAATACAAGAATTGGATTTACTGCTGATGATTTGAGGCTAGAACCAAGATATAGGGAGAAATTTTCGATGATAGTTGCAGGTTGTAAATATGATGCATCTACACAGTAGTCTTAAATTCTTAATACAAGACTTGGATTTACTGCAGATGATTTGAGGCAAGAATAATGGCCTATTAGGTTTCATTGTTTTGAAAGAAGAACCAGAAAATTTCATTTGTCTCAGACAATTTCAACAAGAGACAATTTGATGCATTGAATAATCACCTGAATATTTTGTTTGTAATGTTAATTGGGCTCGGAAGGACCCATATGTACTTGTTTTTCTTTGCTAATTCAACCTATATCTTCAAGTGTTGTAGAGTGTAGCAAATCTGTTGTAATAACTTATGTTCCCTGAGCCACTCTTGAGATTTTAGAATGGCATGTTTCAGATTCCAAGATCCTTGGAATGATCTTTATTTTTCATGAACTCCTTTTTCTTAAATACCAGAATTTCAGAGACATCATTAACACACATATGTAGATCCTTCACTTGCAATAAGCATCAGCCCAACACAAACTTTGAACACTGTTCTTTATCAAACCCTCTTGATTGATGCTGCAAGGGTTGAAGTAGCCTTTCATATTTTTTTGTGAGACAACCCTTACCACAGGGTTGAAGGCTTGTCAACAAGCTCAAGAATAACATTATTGATATGAGGTTAGATGATAGGAACTCTATAGCATCATATGTGACTGCAATAGAGAAGGAATTACCATTTCTTTTACTACCAATCATAAAAACTATTATCACATTGATAATAACTGAAGAAAGAATAAAACTAACATTTGTAGAAGACAAGCCAAGATAATAGAACTCAGGAATTGGCTCAAGCCAAGGAAAA